>JAIRCJ010000214.1:388708-465442 GCA_020883675.1 Bruguiera gymnorhiza
AGAATGCAATTAAGCTCACAATGAAAAGAAGGAATTGAAGACCCCAGGAAACATAATTGAGGTTTAACAAAGGAAAAGGTCTTGGCCTAATGCTCAAAGAACAAGAACTTGAGGTATAATCCTATACCCACTATTCAAAGCTTCATGAACCAAAGGTGAAAGGAAGGATATTGGTAGTAAAATCTAGAAAGAAGACATTTGGTAGTAATGAGGTGAGTTGGAATGCAACAAGGCGTAATAAGAGGCAGTTAAGAAGAAAAACTAGAGAAAAATCTCCAATTTTGATAACCAAACCTGATTTAAAGCTCAAAGCTCTCATAGCACCCAATCTTAAACATAGAGAATGCAATGAAACTCACAATGAAAGGAAGGAATTGAAGACTCTAGGAAAGATAATTGAGGTTTAACAAAAGAATAACCTTGGCTCAATGCTTAAAGGAACAAGAACTTTAGGTACAATCCTATACCCACTATTCAAAACTTCATGAACCAAAGGTGAAAGGAAGGATATTGGCATTAAAATCATGAAAGAAGAGATTTGGTAGTAATGGGGGGAGCTAGAATGCAAGAAAATGTAATAAGAGGTAGCTAAGAACGAAAACTAAAGAAAAAACTCCAATTTTGATAAGCAAACTTGATTTAAAGCCTAAAGCATTGATAGCACTCAAAGTTAAAAACAGAGAATGCAATTAAGCTCACAATGAAAAGAAGGAATTGAAGACCCCAGGAAACATAATTGAGGTTTAACAAAGGAAAAGGTCTTGGCCCAATGCTCAAAGAACAAGAACTTGAGGTATAATCCTATGCCCACTATTCAAAGCTTCATGAACCAAAGGTGAAAGGAAGGATATTGGTAGTAAAATCTAGAAAGAAGACATTTGGTAGTAATGAGGTGAGTTGGAATACAACAAGGCGTAATAAGAGGCAGTTAAGAAGAAAAACTAAAGAAAAATCTCCAATTTTGATAACCAAACCTGATTTAAAGCCCAAAGCTCTCATAGCACCCAATGTTAAACACAGAGATTGCAATGAAACTCACAATGAAAAGAAGGAATTGAAGACCCCAGGAATGATAATTAAGGTTTAACAAAAGAATAACCTTGGCTCAATGCTTAAAGGAACAAGAACTTAAGGTATAATCCTATACCCACTATTCAAAGCTTCATAAACCAAAGGTGAAAGGAAGGATATTGGCATTACAATCTAGAAAGAAGAGATTTGGTAGTAATGAGGTGAGTTGGAATGCAACAAAATGTAATAAGAGGTAGCTAAGGAGAAAAACTCGAGAAAAAACTCCAATTTTGATAAGCAAACCTAATTTGAAGCCCAAAGCTCTCATAGGAGCCAGTGTTGAACACAGAGAATGCAGTGAAACTCATAATGAAAAGAAGGAATTGAAGACCCTAATAAACATAATTTAGGTTTAGCAAAAGTAAAACCTTGTGCTAATGCTGAAGGATCAAGAACTTAAGGTATATTCCCATACCCATTATTCAAAGCTTCATGAACCAAAGGTGAAAGGAAGGATATTGCCATTAAAATCTAGAAAGAAGAGATTTGGCAGTAATGAGTCGAGTTGGAATGCAACAAAATGTAATAAGAGGTTGCTAAGAAGAAAAACTTGAGAAAAAACTCCAATTTTGATAAGCAAAACTGATTTAATGCCCAAGGCCCTCGTAGCACCCAATGTTAAACACAAAGAATGCAATGAAACTCATGATGAAAAGAAGGAATTGAAGACTCCAGGAAACATAATTGGGGTTTAACAAAAGAAAAACCTTGGCCCAATGGTGAAAGGAACAAGAACTTGAGGTATAATCCTATACCTACTATTCAAAGCATCATGAACCAAAGGTGAAAGGAAGGATATTGCCATTACAATCCAGAAAGAAGAGATTTGGTAGTAATAAGGCGAGTTGGAATGCAACAAAATGTAATAAAAGGCAGCTAAGATGAAAAACTAGAGAAAAAAACTCCAATTTGGATAAGCAAAGCTGATTTAAAGCCCAAAACTCCCGTAGGAGCTAGTGTTAAACACAGAGAATGCTTTGAAACTCACAATGAAAAGATGGAATTGAAAACCCCAAGAAATATAATTGAGGTTTAACAAAAGAAAAACCTTAGCCCAATGCTCAAAGGAACAAGAACTTAAAGTATAATTGTATACCCACTATTTAAAGATTCATAAACCAAAGTTGAAAGGAAGCATATTGGCATTAAAATCTAGAAAGAAGAGATTTGGTAGTAAAGAGCCGAGTTGGAATGCAACAAAATGTAATAATTGGCTCCTTGATACGAATTGCAATTATTTGTAAACGGAACCCAACCCCAATATTGGTATAGGTTCGTTCTAACAAAGGTTAAGGGATTTGGAGTTCTGACCCAATGATTATAAACAACTAAGAACCAGAACTATAAGATTAAGACGCCACTTCTAACGGCAACAATGTTGAAGAAGATAAGTCTATTGAACCAACACACTCAAGTATGAAAGTTGAGAATTAGTTCTCAATGAACTAATCATCTGCCATCCTCACCTCCAGCCACCCTTGTTATATGCTAACCCCCAAAAACCCTAGCTAATAAGATGGGCTTATTAAGGAAATTCAACCAATCTGCCATCCTCCCCTCCAGCCACCCTTTTTATATGCTAACTGCCAAAAATCCTAGCTAATAAGATGGGCATATTAAGAAAATTCGTCCAACCCACTAAATAATAATAAAAACCCATGAAAATAACCCATTTCAATGCCCAAACATGGGCTCCCAAATCCAACTTCCTTCCCAAGGTCATGGTTCTCAAATTCCTCAACAGATGACACATTCGCAAGCCCTAGTGAAGCCTCCATCTTCCTTGACTTATACCCAGCAACTTCCTGATTGTAAATGTCGCACAACAAGTTGTTGAGTGCTTCCTTTATATTCTTTTACCTAGCCCTTGTCATTGGTCCTCCAAGGTTTTGCAAAGCATCAAACTCCCTTGTTGATTTGAGCTGGTACAATATGACTTCCATCACTCCTAAGAAGAAAAACTAGAGAAAAAAACTCCAATTTTGATAAGCAAACTAGATTTAAAGCCCAAAGCTCTCATAGCACCCAATCTTAAACATAAAGAATGCAATGAAACTCACAATGCAAAAAGGAATTGAAGACCCCAAGAAACATAATTGAGGTTTAACAAAAGAAAAACCTTAGCCCAATGCTCAAAGGAACAAGAACTTCAGGTAAAATCCAATAACAAGTGTTCAAAGCATCATGAACCAATGGTGAAAGGAAGGATATTGCCATTACAATATAGAAAGAAGAGATTTGGTAGTAATGAGGCAAGTTGGAATGCAACAAAATGTAATAAGTGACAGCTACAAAGAAAAACTAGAGAAAAAACTCCAATTTTGATAAGCAAACCTGATTTAAAACCCAAAGCTCTTGTAGGGGTTAGTGTTAAACACAGAGAATATAGTGAAACTCACAACGAAAAGAAGGAATTGAAGACCCCAAGAAACATAATTCATGTTTAACAAAAGTAAAACCTTGGCCTAATGCTCAAAGGAATAAGAACTTAAGGTATAATCCTATACCCACAGTTCAAAGCATCATGAACCAAAGGTGAAAGGAAGGATATTGCCATTACAATCTAGAAAGAAGAGATTTGACAGTAATGAGGGGAGCTAGAATGCAACAAAATGTAATAAGAGGTAGCTAAGAACAAAAACTAGAGAAAAAAACTCCAATTTTGATACACAAACCTAAGACAGAGAATGCAAGGAAGCTCACAATGAAAAGAAGGAATTGAAGACCCCAGGAAACATAATTGAGGTTTAACAAAGGAAAAATCAAGGCCCAATACTCAAAGGAATAAGAACTTAAAGTATAATTCTATACCCACTATTCAAAGCTTCATGAACCAAAGGTGAAAGGAAGGATATTGCCATTACAATATAGAAAGTAGAGATTTGGTAGTAATGAGGCCAGAAGGAATGCAACAAAGCATAATAAAAGGCAGTTAAGAAGAAAAACTAGAGAAAAATCTCCAATTTTGATAAGCAAACTTGATTTAAATCCCAAAGCTCTCATAGCACCTAATGTCAAACAAAGAGAATGTAATGAAACTCATAATGAAAAGAGAGAATTAAGTGCCTAAGAAACATTATTGAGGTTTAACAAAATGAAAACCTTGGCCTAATGCTCAAGGGAGCAAGAACTAAAGGTATAATCCCATACCCACTGTTAAAAGCTTCATCAACCAAAGGTGAAAGGAAGGATATTGCCATTACAATATAGAAAGAAGAGATTTGGAAGTAATGAGGCAAGTTTGAATGCAACAAAATGTAATAAGAGGCAGCTAAGAAAAAAACTAAAGGAAAAACTCCAATTTTCATAAGCAAACCTGATTTAAAGGACAAAGCTCTCATAGCAGCTAGTGTTAAACACAGAGAATGCAATGAAACTCACAATGAAAAGAAGGAATTAAAGACCCTAAGAAACATAATTGAGGCTTAACAAAAGAAAGACCTTGGCCCAATGGTGAAACGAACAAGAACTTGAGGTATAATCCTATACCCATTGTTCAAAGCTTCATGAACCAAAGGTGAAAGGAAGGATATTGGCATTAAAATGTAGAAAGAAGAGACTTGGTAGTAATGAGGTGAGTTAGAGTGCAACAATGTGTAATAAGTGGCTGCTAAGAAGAAAAACTAGAGAAAAAACTCCAATTTTGATAAGCAAACCTGATTTAAAGCCCAAAGTTCTCATAGCAGCCAGGGTTAAACACAGAGAACACAGTGAAACTCACAATGAAAAGAAGCAATTGAAGACCCCAAGAAACATAATTGTGGTTTAACAAAAGAAAAACCTTGGCCCAATGCTCGAAGGAACAAGAACTTAAGGTATAATCCTATACCCACTGTTCAAAGCTCCATGAACCAAAGGTGAAAGGAAGCATATTGGCATTACAATATAGAAAGAAGAGATTTGGTAGTAAAGAGCCGAGTTGGAACACAACAGAAAGTAGTAAGAGGCAGCGAAGATTAGAAACTAGAGAAAAAACTCCAATTATGATAGGCAAACCTGATTTAAAGCACAAAGCTCTCATAAGAGGCAGCTAAGAAGAAAAACTAGAGAAAAAACTCCAATGTTGGTAAGCAAACCTGATTTAAAGCCCAAAACTCTCATAGCAGCCAGTGTTAAACACAGAGAATGCAGTGAAACTCACAATGAAAAGAAGCAATTGAAGACCCCGAGAAACATAATTGAGGTTTAACAAAAGAAAAACCTTGGCCCAATGCCCAAAGGAACAAGAACAAAAGGTGTAAACCAATAACAAGTGTTCAAAGCATCATGAACCAATGGTATAATCATATACCCACTGTTCAAAGCTTCATGAACCAATGGTGAAAGGAAGGATATTGGAATTACAATCTAGAAAGAAGAGATTTGGCAGTAAAGAGCCATGTTGGAAAGCAAGAAAACATAATAAGAGGCAGCCAAGAAGAAAAGCTAGAGAAAAAGCTCCAATTTTGATAAGCAAACCTGATTTAAAGCCCAAAGTTCTCATAGCACCCAATGTTAAACAAAGAGAATGCAATGAAACTCACAATGAAAGGAAGGAATTGAAGACCCCAAGAAACATATTTGAGGTTTAAAAAAAGAAAAACGTTGGCCCAATGCCCAAAGGAACAAGAACAAAAGGTGTAAACCAATAACAAGAGTTCAAAGCATCATGAACCAATGGTGAAAGGAAGGATATTGGCATTACAGTCTAGGAAGAAGAGCTTTTGTAGTAACGAAGCAAGATGAAATGCAACAAAATATAATAAGAGGCAGCTACAAAGAACTACTAGTGAAAAAGCTCCAATTTTGATCAGCAACATTGATTTAAAGCCCAAAGCTCTCATAGCACCCAATGTTAAACACAAAGAATGCAATGAAACTCACAATGAAAAGAAAGAATTGAAGACCCCAGGAAACAGAATTGAGGTTTAACAAAAGAAAAACCTTGGCCCAATGCTCAATGGAATAAGAACTTAAGGTATAATCCTATACCCACTGTTCAAAGCTTCATGAACCAACAGTGAAAGCAAGGATATTGGAATTACAATGTAGAAAGAAGAGATTTGGTAGTAAAGAGCTGAGTTGGAAAGCAAGAAAAGGTAATAAAAGGCGGCCAAGAAGAAAAACTACAGAAAAAACTCCAATTTTGATAAGCAAACCTAATTTAAAGCCCAAAGTTCTCATAGCACCCAATCTTAAACAGAGAGAATGCAATGAAAAGAAGGAATTGAAGACCCCAAGAAACATATTTGAGGTTTAACAAAAGAAAAACCTTGGCCTAATGCCCAAAGGAACAAGAACAAAAGGTGTAATCCAATAACAAGTGTTCAAAGCATCATGAACCAATGGTGAAATGAAGGATATTGGCATTACACTCTAGGAAGAAGAGCTTTGGTAGTAACGAGGCGAGTTGGAATGCAACAAAATGTAATAAGATGCAGCTAAGAAGAACTACTAGAGAAAAACTCGACTTCTGATAAGCAAACCTAATTTAAAGCCCAAAGCTCTCATAGCACCGAATGTTAACTATAAAGAATGCAATGAAATACACAATGAAAAGAAGGAATTGAAAACCCCAAGAGATATATTTGAGGTTTAACAAAAGAAAAACCTTGGCCCAACGATCAAAGGAACAAGAATGAAAGGTATAATCTGCCAACAAGTATTCAAAGCATCATGAACCAATGGTGAAAGGAAGGATATTGGCATGACAATCTAGGAAGAAGAGATTTGATTGTAATGAGGCGAGTTGGAAAGAAACAAAAGGTAATAAGAGGCACCTAAGAAGAAAAACTAGAGAAAAAACTCAAATTTTGTTAAGCAAACCTGATTTAAAGCCCAAAGCTCTCATAGCACCTAGTGTTAAACATAGAGAATGCAATGAAACTCACAATGAAAGGAAGGAATTGAAGACCCCAAGAAACATAATTCAGGTTGAACAAAAGAAAAACCCTGGCCCAATGCTCAAAGGAACAAAAATTTAACATATAATTCAATACCCACTATTCAAAGCTTCGTGAACAAATGGTGAAGCGAAGGATATTGGCTTTACAATCTAGAAAGAAGAGATTTGCTAGTAATGAGCCAAATTGGAATGCAACAAAATGAAATCAAAGGCAGCTAAGATGCAAAACTAGAGAAAAAAGTCCAATTTTGATAAGCAAACTCGATTTAAAGCCCAAAGCTCTCATAGCACCTAATGTTAAATGCAGAGAATGCAATGAAGCTCATAATGAAAAGAAGGAATTGAAGACACCAGGGAACATAATTGAGGTCTGACAAAAGAAAAACCTTGGCCCAATGCTCAAAGGAACGAGAACTTAAGGTATAATCCTATTCCCATTGTTCAAAGATTCACGAACCAAAGGTGAAAGGAAGTATATTGGCATTACAAGCTGGAAAGAAGAGATTTGGGAGAAAAGGCCAAGTTGGAATGCAACAAAACATAATAAGAGGTTGCCAAGATGAAAAACTTGAGAAAAAACTTCAATTTTGATAAGCAAAGCTGATTTAAAGCCCAAAGTTCTCATAGCACCCAATGTTAAACACAGAGAATGCAATCAAATGCACAATGAAAAGAAGGAATTAAAGACCCCAAGAAACATAATTGAGGTTAGAAAAGGAAAAGCTTTGGCCCAATGCTCAAAGGAACAAAACTTAAGATATAATCCTATACCCACTATTCAAAGCTTTGTGAACCAATGGTGAAAGGAAGGATATTGGAATCACAATATAGAAAGAAGAGATTTGGCAGTAAAGAGCTGAGTTGGAAAGCAACAAAACATAATAAGAGGCTGCCAAGAAGAAAAACTAGAGAAAAAACTCCACTTTTGATTAGCAAACCTGATGTAAAGCCCAAGGCTCTCATAGCACCCAATGTTAAACAAAGAGAATGCAATGAAACCCATAATGAAAATAAGGAATTGAAGACCCCAAGAAACATATTTGAGGTTTAACAAAGGAAAAACCTTTGCCCAACGCCCAAAGCAACAAGAACAAAAGGTATAATCCAATAACAAGTGTTCAAAGCATCATGAACCAATGGTGAAAGGAAGGATATTGGCATTACACTCTAGGAAAAACAGCTTTGGTAGTAATGAGAAGAGTTGGAAGGCAACAAAATGTAAAAAGAGGCAGCAAAGAAGAACTACTAGAGAAAAAACTCCAATTTTCATAAGCAAACCTGATATCAAGTCCAAAGCTATCACAGCACCCAATGTTAAACACAGAGAATGCAATGAAACTGAAAATGATAAGAAGGAATTGAAGACACCAAGAAACATAATTTGGGTTTAACAAAGGAATAACCTTGGCCCAATGCTCAAAGTATCAAGAACTTAAGGTGTAATCCTATAACCATTGTTCAAAGCATCATGAACCAAAGGTGAAAGGAAGGATATTGGCATTACAATCTAGAAAGAAGAGATTTGGTAGTAATGAGCAGAGTTGGAATGCAACAAAATGAAATAAGAGGTAGCAAAGAAGAACAAGAGAAAACGCCCCAATTTTGATAAGCAAACTAGATTTAAAGACCAAAGCTCTCAAAGCATCCAATGTTAAATGCAAAGAATGCTATGAAACCCACCATGAAAGGAAGGAATTGAAGACCCCAGGAAACGTAATTGAGGTTTAACAAAAGAAAAACCTTGTCCAAGTGCTTAAAGGAACAAGAACATAAAGTATAATCCTATACCCATAGTTCAAACCATCATGAACCAAAGTTGAAAGGAATGATATTCGGATTACAATCTAGAAAGAAGAGATTTGGTAGTAATGAGCTGAGTTGGAATGCAACAACACGAAATAAGAGGCAGCTAAGAAGAAGAACAGGAGAAAAAACCCCAACTTTGATAAGCAAACTTGGTTTAAAGAACAAAGCTCTTATAGCACCCAACGTTAAACACAGAATGCAATGAAACCCACAATGAAAAGAAGGAATTGAAGACCTCTAAAAACATATTTGAGGTTCAACAAAAGTAAAACCTTGGCCTAATTCTCAAAGGATCAAGAACTTAAGGTATAATCCTATACCCAAAGTTCAAAGCATCATGAATCAAACGTGAAAGGAAGGATATTGGCATTACATTGTAGAAAAAATTGATTTGGTAGTACTGAAGCATGTAGGAATGCAATAAAATGCAATAAAATGTAATAAGAGGCAGCTAAGAAGAAGAACAGGACAAAAAAAAACCCAATTTTGATAAGGAAACCAGATTTAAAGCCCAAAACTCTCACAATGCTCAAGGTTAAACCCAAGGAATGCAATGAAACCCACAATCAAGAGAAGTAATTGAAGACTCCAAGAAAGATAATTGACATTTAACAAAAGTAAAACCTTGGCCAATGATCAAAGGAACAAGAACTTAAGGTATAATCTTATGCCCATTGTTCAAAGCATCATGAACCAAAGGTGAAAGGAAGGATATTGGCATTACAATCTACAAAGAAGAGATTTGGTAGTAATGAGCAGAGTTGGAACGCAACAAAATGAAATAAGAGGTAGCTAAAAAGAAAAACAAGAGAAAGAACCCCAGTTTTGATAAGCAAACCTGATTTAAAGCCTAAAGCTCTCAGAACACCCAATGTTAAATACAAAGAATGCCAAGAAACCCACAATGAAAGAAACAAAATTGAGGTCTAACAAAAGTAAAACCTTGTTCCAATGCTCAAACAAACAAGAACATAAAGTATAATCTTATACCCACAGTTCAAACCATCATGAACCGAAGTGGAAAGGAAAGGATATAAGGATTACAATCTAGAAAGAAGAGATTTGGTAGTAATGAGCTGAGTTGGAATGCAACAAAACAAAATAAGAGGCAGCTAAGATGAAGAACTAGAAATAAAACCCCAATTTTGATAAGCAAACCTGATTTAAAGAACAAAGCTCTCATAGCACCCAACATTAAGCACAAAGAATGCAATGAAATCCACAATGAAAAGAAGGAATTGAAGACCTCTAAAAACATATTTGAGGTTTAACAAAAGTAAAACCTTGGCCTAATGGTCAGAGGATCAAGAACTTAAGGTATAATCCTATTAACAGAGTTCAAAGCATCATGAACTAAAGGTGAAAGGAAGGATATTGGCATTACAATCTAGAAAGAAGAGATTTGGTAGTAATAAGCCTAGTTGGAATGCAACAAAACATAATAAGAGGCAACTAAGACAAAGAACAATGAAAAAAAAACTCAAATTTTGAGTAGCAAACCCGATTTAAAGTCCAAATCTCTCATAGCACCAAATGTTAAGCACAAAGAATGCAAAGAAACCCACAATCAAAAAAAGGAATTGAAGATCCCAAGAAACATAATTGAGGATTAACAAAAGTAGAACCTTGGCCCAATGCTGAAAGGAACAAGAACTTAAGGTATAATCCTATACCAACAAGTCAATGCATCATGATCCAAAGGTGAAACCAAGGATATTGGCATTAAAATCTAGAAAGAAGAGATTTGGAAGTAATGAGCCGAGTTGGAATGCAACAAAACGTAAAAAGAGGCAGGTAAGAAGAAGAATGCAAGAAAAAAACTCTTATTTTGATAAGCAAACCTGATTTAAAGAACAAAGCTCTCATAGCACCCAACATTAAACATAGAATGCAATGAAACCCATGATGAAAAGAAGGAATTGAAGACCTCTAAAAACATATTTGAGGTTTAACAAAAGTAAAACCTTGGCCTAATGGTCAAAGGATCAATAACTTAAGGTATAATCCTATAACTAGAGTTCAAAGCATCATGAACTAAAGGTGAAACGAAGGATGTTGGCATTACAATCTAGAAAGAAGAGATTCAGTATAAATCAGTTGAGTTGGAATGCAGCAAAATGTAATAAGAGGCATTTAAGAAGAAAAACTAAAGAAAAAACTCCAATTTTGATATGCAAACCTGATTTAAAGTCCAAACATCTCATAGTACCAAATGTTAAACACAAAATGCAATGAAACCCACAATGAAAATAGGGAATTGAAGAACCCAAGAAACATAATTGAGGTTTAACAAAAGTAAAACATTGGCCCAATGCTCAAAGGAACAAGGACTTAAGTTATAATCTTATACCCACAAATCAAAGCATCATGAACCAAAGGTGAAAGGAAGGATATTGGCATTACAATTTAGAAAGAATAGATTAGGTTGTAATGAGCCGAGTTGGATTGCAATAAAACGTAATAAGAGGCCACTAAGAAGAAAAACTAGAGAACAAACTCCAATTTTGATAAGCAAACTTGATTTAAAGCCCAAAGCTCTCATAGCACTGAATGTTAAACACAAAATGCAATGAAACCCATAATGAAAATAAGGAATTGAAGACCCCAAGAAACATAATTAAGGTTTAACAAAAGTAAAACCTTGGCCAATGTTCAAAGGAACAAGAACTTAAGTTATAATCCTATGCCCACTTTTCGAAGCATCATGTACCAAAGGTGAAAGGAAAGATATTGGTATTACAATCTAGCAAGAAGAGATTAGGTAGTAATGAGCCCAGTTGGAATGAAAGAAAACGTAATAAGAGATAGCTAAGGAAATGAACTAGAGAAAAAACTCAAATTTTGATAAGCAAACCTTATTTAAAGCCCAAAGCTCTCACAGCACCCAATGTTAAACACAAAGAGTGCAGTGAAAACGGCAACCAAAAGAAGGAATTGAAGACACCAAGAAACATAATTGAGGTTTAACTTAAGTAAAAGCTTGACCCGAAGCTTAAAAGGAACAAGAATTTTTGGTATAATCCTATACCCACTGCCCAAAGCATCATGGACCAGTGGTGAAAGGAAGTATATTGGTATCGCAATCTAGAAAGAAGAGATTTGGTAGTAATGAGCCAAGGTGGAATGCAACAAAACGTAATATGAGGTAGCTAAAAAGATAAACTAGAGAAAAAGCTCCAATTTTGAAAAGCAAAAATGATTTAAAGCCCAAAGCTCTTGTAGCACCCAATGTTAAACAAAAATAATGCTATGAAACCTACAATTAAATGAAGGAATTGAAGACCCCAAGAAACATAATTGAGGTTTAACAAAAGTAAAACATTGGCCTAATGCACAAAGGAACAAGAACTTAGGTATAATCCTATACCCATAGATCAAAGCATCATGAACCAAAGGTGAAAGGAAGAATATTGGCATTACAATCTAAAAAGAAGAGATTAGGTAGAAATGAGCCCAGTTGGAATGCAACAAAATGTAATAAGAGGGAGATAAGTAGAAGGACTAGGGAAATAACTCTAATTTTGAAATGCAAACCTAATTTAAATCCCAAAACTCTTATAGCATCCAATGTTAAACACCAAGAATGCAATGAAACCCATAATGAAAATAAGGATTTGAAGACCCCAAGAAACATAATTGAGGTTTCACAAAAGTAAAACCTTGGCCCAATGTTGAAAGGAACAAGAACTTAAGGTATAATCCTATACCAACTATTCAAAGCTTCATGAACCAAAGGTGAAAGGAAGGATATTTGTATTATAATATAGAAAGAAGAGATTTGGTATTAATGAGTCGAGTTGAAATGCAACAAAATGTAATAAGAGGCAGCTAAGAAGAAAAACTAGAGAAAAAACTCCAATTTTGATATGCAAACCTAATTTAAAGCCCAAAGCTCTCACAGCACCCAATGTTAAACATAAAGAGTGCAGTGAAACAGACAACCAAAAGAAGGAATTGAAGACGCCAAGAAACATAATTGAGGTTTAACTTAAGTAAAAGCTTGACCCAAAGCTTAAAAGGAACAAGAATTTATGGTATAATGCTATACTCACTGCCCAAAGCATCATGAACCAATGGTGAAAGGACGTATATCGGTATTGCAATCTAGAAAGAAGAGATTTCATAGTGATGAGCCAAGGTGGAATGCAACAAAACATAATACAAGGCAGCTAAGAAGATGAACTAGAGAAAAAACTTCAATTTTGAAAAGCAAACATGATTTAAAGTCCAAAGCTCTCGTAGCACCCAATGTTAAACAGAAAGAATGCTATGAAACCTACAATCAAATGAAGGAATTGAAGACCCCAAGAAACATAATTAAGGTTTAACAAAAGTAAGACATTGGCCCAATGCTCAAAGGAACAATAACTTAAGGTATAATCCTATACCCATAAATCAAAGCATCATGAACCAAAGGTGAAAGGAAGGATCTTGGTATTACAATCTAAAAAAAATTGATTTGGTAGTAATGAGGCTTGTTGGAATGCAATAAAACATAATAAGAGGCTGATAAGAAGAAGGACTAGAGAAATAACTCCAATTTTGAAATGCAAACCTAATTTAAAGCCCAAAGCTCTTATGGCATCCAATGTTAAACACAAAGAATACAATGAAAATAAGGATTTGATGACCCCAAGAAATATAATTGAGGTTTCACAAAAGTAAAACCTTGGCCTAATCCTGAAAGGAACAAGAACTTAAAGTATAATCCTATAACGACTGTTCAAAGCATCAAGAACCAAAGGTGAAAGGAAGGTTATTTGTATTACAATCTAGAAAGAAGAGATTTGGTATTAATCAATCGAGTTGGAATGCAGTAAAATGTAATAAGAGGTAGCTAAGAAGAAAAACTAGAGAAAAAACTCCAATTTTGATATGCAAACCTAATTTAAAGCCCAAACCTCTCATAGCACCGAATGTTAAACACAAAATGCAATGAAACCCATAATGAAAATAAGGAGCTAAAGACCCTAAGAAACATAATTGAGGTTTAACAAAAGTAAAACATTGGCCCAATGCTCAAAGGAACAAGGACTTAAGGTATAATCCTCTACCCACATATCAAAGCATTATGAACCAAAGGTGAAAGGAAGGATATTGGCATTACAATCTTGAAAGAATAGATTAGGTAGTAATGAGCCGAGTTGGATTGCAACAAAATGTAATAAAAGGCAACTAAGAAGAAAAACTAGAGAACAATGTTAAACAAACTTGATGTAAAGCCCAAAGCTCTCATAGAACCCAATGTTAAACAGAAAGAATGTTGTGAAACCCACAATCAAAAGAAGGAATTAAAGACCCCAGGAAACATGAATGATGTTAAACAAAAGTAAAACCTTGGACCAAAGCTCAAAGGAACAAGAATATAAGGTATAATCCTACGCCTACAGTTCAAAGCATCATGAACCAAAGGTGAAAGGAAGGATATTGGCATTACAATCTAGAAAGAAGAGATTTGGTAGTAATGAGGTGAGTTGGAATGCAACAAAACATAATAAGAGGCAACAAAGAAGTAAAACTAGAGAAAAAACTCCAATTTTGAAAAGCAAACCTGATTTAAAGCCCAAAGCTCTCATAGGACCCCATGTTAAACACAAAGAATGCAATGAAACAAATAATTAATTGAAGGAATTGAAGACCCCAAGAAACATAAATGACGTTTAGCAAAAGTAAAACCTTGGCCCAATGCTTAAAGCAACAAGAACATAAGGTATAATCCTATGCCTAAAGTTCAAAGCTTCATGAACCAATGGTGAAAGGAAGGATATTGGAATTACAATCTAGAAAGAAGTGATTTGGTAGTAATGAGCCGAGTTGGAATGCAACAAAATGTAATATAAGGCAGCTAAGAAGAAGAACGAGAGAAAAAAACTACAATTTTGATAAGCAAGCCTAATTTAAAGCCCAAAGCTCTCATAGCACCCAAGGTTAAACACAAAGAATGCTACAAAAACCCACAATCAAAAGAAGAAAATGATGACAACAAGAAACATAAATGAGGTCTAATAAAGGTAAAACCTTTGCCCGATGCTCAAAGAAACAAGAACTTAAAGTATAATCTTATAACCTCAGTTCAAAGCATCACGAACCAATGGTGAAAGGAAGGATATTGACATTACAATCAACAAAGAAGAGATTTGGTGGAAATGAGGCGAGTTGAAATGCAATAAAACATAATAAGAGGCAGCTAAGAAGAAGAATTAAGGAAAAAAAAACTCCAATTTTGAGAAGCAAACGTGATTTAAAGGCCAAAGCGCTCATAGCACCCAATGTTAAACACAAAGAATGCAATAAAACAAAACATTATAAAAGGTAGCTAAGAAGAAAAATAAGAGAAAAAAAACTCCAATTTTGATAAGCAAACCTGATTTAAAGCCCAGAGCTCTCATGACACCTAATGTTAAACACAAAGAATGCTATGAAACCCACAATCAAAAGAAGGTATTGAAGACCCCAAGAAACATAATTGATGTTCAACAAAAGTAAAACCTTGGCCTCAAGCTCAAAGGAACAAGAACATAAGGTATAATCCTATGCCCACAATTCAAAGCATCATGAACCAAAGGTGAAAGGAAGGATATTGGCATTACAATCGAGAAAGAAATGATTTGGTAGTAATAAGGTGAGTTGGAATGCAACAAAATGTATTCAAAGGCAGTTAAGAAAAAAAACTAGAGAAAAAACTCCAAGTTTGATAAGCAAACCTCATTTAAAGCCCAAAACTCTCATAGCACCCGATGTTAAACACAAAGAATTCAATGAAACCCAAAATCAAAAGAAGGAATTAAAGACCCCAAGAAACATAAATGATGTTTAACAAAAGTAAGACCTTAGCCCAATGCTGAAAGGAACAAGAACATAAGTTATAATCCTATCCCATAGTTCAAAGCATGATGAACCAATGGTGAAAGGAAGGATATTGGCATTACAATCTAGAAAGAAGAGATTTGGTAGTAATGCACTGAGTTAGAATACAAGAAAACATAATAAGAGTCAACTAAGAAGAAGAACAAGAGAAAAAACTCTAATTTTGATAAGCTAACCTTATTTAGAGCACAAAGTTCTCATATCACACAATGTTATACACAAAGAATGCTATGAAAACCATAATCAAAAAAAGGCATTGAAGACCCCAAGAAACATAAATGATGTTTAACAAATGGAAAACCTTAACCCAAAGCTCAAAGCAATAAGAACATAAGGTATAATCCTATACTCATAGTTCAAAGCATCACGACCCAATGGTGAAAGCATTTTGATTTTTAAATTTGTTGTTAACGTCATTGCATTTGATTGGTGAGAGAAATATAATATTTGAAAAATATAATATTTTAATATGTTAATTGAACAAAAATACAAGTAATGGACTCAATTGTATAAAATACACTTTAGTAAATGAATATTATAAATAGTAATCTCAAGTTTCATTGTTGTTTCAAGCATATATGTATAGAAGGGAGTGGGAAAACTTCTTATTAGGGTTGCTTTCTCCTAACTAATATGTTTGTAGGCAAAAATTATATATATCATTTCAAATTGCATTTTGTCCAAGGAGACAATTAAGATAATTGCAAAATTTAAATTTAACTAATTATTAATGATGCATTTGTCCCTAGAAAACCTTAAAATTCTAGAATTCAAAAAATGCAATGTTTTGGTTTTTTGCTTTATTATTAAAGTCATGTCATTTGACTGGTGTGAAAAATATAAGATTTGAATATGTTAATTGATTAAAGACACAAGTAATAGAATCAATTGTATAAAATACACTTTGGTGGATAAATATTATAAATATCAATCCCAAGGTTCAATGTTGTGTTAAGCATATATCCCTAGATGGGAGTGAGGAGCCTTCTTATTAGAGTCTATTACTTTTTCTTTTTCTTAAGTAATTTGTTTGAAAACAAGAATTATACAAATCATTTCAAATTGCATTGAGGTAATGGAGACAATTAAAAAAATTGAAAATTTTAAATTCAACAGATTATTGACAATGCATTTAACCCTAGCAGATCTTAAAATTCTAAAAATTACAAAATTGCCATATTCTGATTTTTAAATTTATTGTTAATGTGGTTGCATTTGATTGGTGAGAGAAATATAATATTTCAAAAATATAATATTTGAATATGTTAATTGAACAAAAATACAAGTAATGGACTCAATTGTATAAAATACACTTTAGTAGGTGAATATTATAAATAGTAATCCCAAAGCTTTATTGTCGTTTCAAGCATATATGTATAGTGGGGAGTGGGAAAACTTCCTGTTAGAGTACATTGCATTTGCTTTTTCCTAAGTAATATGTTTGCAAGCAAAAATTATATAAATCATTTCAAATTGCATTCTGGCAAAAGAGACAATTTATAAAATTGTAAAATTTAAATTGAACAGATTATTGATGATGCATTTATCCCTAGAAAATCTTAAAATTACTAAAATTCAAAAATTGCAATGTTTTTTTTCTTTTTTTTTTTTTTTTGCTTTATTATTAAAGTCATGGCATTTGACTGATGTGAAAAATATAAGATTTGAATATATTAATTGATTAAAGACACAAGTAATAGAATCAATTGTATAAAATACACTTTAGTGGATGAATATTATAAATTTGAATCCTAAGTTTTAATGTTGTGTTTAGTATATATCCCTAAATGGGAGTGGGGAACTTTCTTATTAGAGTCTATTGCTTTTTCTTTTTCTAAAGTAATTTGTTTGAAGACAAGAATTATACAAATCATTTCAAATTGCATTGAGGTAATGGAGACAATTAAGAAAATTGCAAAATTTAAATTCAACAGATTATTGACAAAGGATTTATCCCTAGTAGATTCCACAATTCTAAAAATAGCAAAAATGTAATATTTTGATTTTTAAATTTATTGTTAATGTCATTGCATTTGATTGGTGAGAGAAATATAATATTTGAAAATGTTAATTGAACAAAAATACAACTAATGGACTCAATTGTATAAAATACACTTTAGTAGATGAATATTATAAATAGTAATCCCAAGCTTCATTGTTGTTTCAAGCATATATGTATAGAGGGGAATGGGAAAACTTCTAATTAGAGTCCATTGCATTTGCTTTTTCCTAAGTAATTTGTTTGTAGGCAAAAATTATATAAATCATTTCAAATTTCATTATGGCAAAGGAGACAATTAAGAAAATTGCAAAATTTAAATTCAACTAATTATTGATGATCCATTATTCCCTAGAAAACCTTAAAACTCTAAAATTCAAAAAATGCAATGTTTTGGTTTTTTCCTTTATTATTAAAGTCATGGCATTTGATTGGTGTGGAAAACATAACATTTGAATATGGTAATTGAACAAAAATACAAGTAATGGACTCAATTGTATAAAATACACTTTTGTGGATGAATATTATAAATAACAATCCCAAACTTCATTATTGTTTCAAACATATATGTATAGTAGCGAGTGGAAAAACTTCTTATTAAAGTCCTTTGCATTTGCTTTTTCCAAAGTAATATGTTTGAAAGCAAAAACTATATAAATCATTTTAAATTGCATTATGGCACAAGAGACAATTAAGAAAATTGTAAAATTTAAATTCAACAAATTATTGACAATGCATTTATCCCTAAAAAACCTTAAAATTCTAGAATTCAAAAAATGCAATGTTTTTGCTTTTTACTTTATTTTTAAAGTCATGGCATTTGATTGGTGTGGAAATGATAACATTTGAATATGTTAATTGAACAAAAATAAGAGTAATGAAATCAATTTTATAAAATGCACTTTAGTGGATGAATATTATAAATAGCGATCTGAAATTTCAATATTGTGTCAAGCATATATCTCTAGAAAGGAACGGAGAAACTTCTTAAAAGGATCCATTACATTTGCTTTTTCCTAAATAGTTTGTTTGTAGGTAAAAATTATATAAATCATTTCAAATTGCATTGTGGCACATGAGACAATTAAGAAAATTGCAAAATTTAAATTCAACTGATTATTGACAATGCATTTATCCCTAGAAAACCATAAATTTCTAAAATTCAAAAAATCTAATGTTTTCATTTTTGGCTTTATTATTAAAGTCGTGGCATTTGACTGGTATGAAAAACATAACATTTAAATATGTTAATTGATTAAAGATACATGTAATGGAATGAATTGTATAAAATACACATTAGTGGATGAATATTATAAATAGCAATCCCAAGTTTCAATGTTGTATTTAGCATATATCCTAACATGGGAGTGGGGAACCTTCTTATCAGAGTCTACTGCTTTTACTTTCTCTTAAGTAATTTGTTTGAAGACAAGGATTATACAAATCCTTTCAACATGCATTGAGGTAATGGCGACAATTAAGAAAATTGCAAAATTTAAATTCAACAGATTATTGACAAAGCATTTATCCCTAACAGATTTTAAAATTCTAAAAATTGCAAAAATACAATATTTTGATTTTTAAATTTATTGTTAATGTCGTAGCATTTGATTGGTGAGAGAAATATAATATTTGAAAAATATAATATTTGAATATGTTAAATCAACAAAAGTACAAGTAATGAACTCAATTTTATAAAATATACTTTAGTGCATAAATATTATAAATAGCAACACAAGTTTCAATGTTGTATTAAGTATATATCCCTAGATGGAAGTGGGAAACCTTCTTATTAGAGTCCATTACTTTTGCTTTTTCTTAGGTAATTTGTTTGAAGACAAGAATTATATAAATCATTTCAAATTGCATTAAGGCAAAGGCGAAATTTAAGAAAATTGCAAAATTAAAATTCAACAGATTATTGACAATACATTGAAAAATTGAAAAAATGCAATAATTTGATTTTTAAATTTATTGTTAATGTGGTTGCATTTGATTGATGAGAGAAATATAATATTTGAAAAATATAATATTTGAATATGTTAATTGAACAAAAGTACAAGTAATGGACTCAATTTTATAAAATACATCTTAGTGCATGAATATTATAAATATCAATCCCAAGCATCAAGGTTGTGTTAAACATATATCCCTAGATGGGAGTGGGGAACCTTCTTATTAGAGTCCATTACTTTTACTTTTTCTTAAGTAATTTGTTTGAAAACAAGAATTATCTAAATAATTTCAAATTGCATTGAGGCAAAGCAGACTAATAAGAAAATTTCAAAATTTAAATTCAATTGATTATTAACAATACATTTATCCTTAGAAAACCATAAAATTCTAAACTACCAAAAATGCAATGTTTTGGTTTTTTGCTTTATATTAAAGACATGGAATTTGACATGTGTAAAAAATATAACATTTGAATATGTTAATTGATTAAAGATACATGTAATGGAATCAATTATATGAAATACACTTTACTAGATGAATATTATAATTAGTAATGTCAACCTTCAATGTTGTGTTAAGCATATATCCTTAGATTAGAGTAAGAAACTTTCTTGTTAGAGTCCATTACTTTTGCTTTTTTGTTAAGTAATTTGTTTGAAGATAAGAATTATATAAATCATTTCAAATAGCATTAAGCCAAAGGCGACAATTAAGAAAATTGCAAAATTAAAATTCAATAGATTATTCACAATGTATTTATTCCTAGCAGATTTTAAAATTCAAAAAATTGCAAAAATGCAATATTTTGATTTTTAAATTTATTGTTAATGTCGTTGCATTTGATTGGTGAGAGAAATATAATATTTGAAAAATATAATATTTGAATATGTTAATTAAACAAAAATAAAAGTAATGGACTCAATTTTATAAAATACACTTTAGTGGATAAATATTATAAATAGCAATCCCAAGCTTCAAGGTTGTGTTAAGCATATATCCCTAGATGGGAGTGGGGAACCATCTTATTGGAGTCCACCACTTTTGCTCTTCTTAAGTAATTTGTTTGAAGACAAGAATTCTACAAATCATTTCAAATAGCATTAAGGCAAAGGCAACAATTAAGAAAATTGCAAAATTAAAATTCAATAGATTATTCATAATGCATTTATTTATAGCAGATTTTAAAATTCTAAAAATTTCAAAAATGCAATATTTTCATTTTTAAATTTATTGTTATTGTTGTTGCATTTGATTGATGAGACAAATATAATATTTGAAAAATATAATATTTGAATATGTTAATTAAACAAAACTAGAAGTAATGCACTCAATTTTATAAAATACACTTTAGTGGATGAATAATATAAATAACAATCCCAAGTTTCAATGTTGTGTTAAGCATATATCCTTAAATGGCAGTAGGGAACCTTCTTATTAGAGTCCATTACTTTTACTCTTTCTTAAGTAATTTGATTGAAGACAAGAATTATATAAATTCTTTCAAATTGCAATGGGGCAAAGGCGACAATTAAGAAAATTGCATAATTTAAATTTAACTGATTATTGACAATGCATTTATCCCTAGAAAACAATAAAATTCTAAAATTCCAAAAATGCAATGTTTTGGTTTTTTCCTTTATTATTAAAGCTATGGAATTCGACTGGTGTGAAAAACATAACATTTGAATATGTTAATTGATTAAAGATATAGGTAATGCAATCAATTGTATAAAATACACTTTACTGGATGAATATTATAAATAGTAATCCCAAGCTTCAATGTTGTGTTAAGCATATATGTCTAGATGAGAGTTGGCAACCTTCTTATTAGAGTCTTGCTTTTGCTTTTTGTTAAGTAAATTGTTTGAAGACAAGAATTATACAAATCATTTCAAATTGCATTGAGGTAATAAAGACAATTAAGAAAATTGCAAAATTTAAATTCAACAGATTATTGAGAATGCATTTATCCCTAACAGATTTTAAAATTCTAAAAATTGCAAAAATGCAATATTTTGATTTTTAAATTTATTATTAATGTCGTTACATTTGATTGTTCAGAGAAATATAATATTTGAACAATATAATATTTAAGCATGTTAATTGAACAAAAATACATGTCATGGACTTAACTTTATAAATTACACTTTAGTGGATGAATATTATAAATAGTAATCTCAAGTTTCAATGTTGTGTTAAGTATATATCCCTAGATGGGAGTAGAGAATGTTCTTATTAAAGTCTATTGCTTATGTTTTTTCTGAAGTAATTTTGTTGAAGAAAAGAATTATACAAATCATTTCAAATTGCATTGATTTAAATTTTGCAAGTAAGAAAATTGCAAAATTTAAATTCAACAGATTATTGACAATGCATTTATCCCTAATAGATTTTAAAATTCTAAAAATTGCAAAAATGCAATATTTTGATTGCTAAATTTATTATTAATGTCGTTGTATTTGATTGGTGAGAGAAATATAATATTTGAAAAATATAATATTTGAATATGTTAATTGAACAAAAATAAAAGTAATAGATTCAATTTTATAAAATACACTTTAGTGGATGAATATTATAAATAGCAATCCCAAGCTTAAATTTTGTGTGAAGCATATATCCCTACATAGGAGTAGGGAACCATCTTCTTAGACTCTATTACTTTTGCTTTTTCGTAAGTAATTTGATTGAAGACAAGAATTATACAAGTCATTTCAAATTGCATTAAGGCAAAGGCGAGAATTAAGAAAATTGCAAAATTTAAATTCAATTGATTATCGTTAATGCATTTATGCCTAGAAAAGCAAAAAATTCTACAATTCCAAAAATGCAATGTTTTGGTTTTTTGCTTTACTATTAAAGTCATGAAATTTGACTAGTGTGAAAAATATAACATTTGAATATGTTAATTGATTAAAGATATAGGTAATGGAACTAATAGTATAAAATACACTTTAATGGATGAATATTATAAATAGCAATCCCAAACTTTAACATTGTGTTAGGTATATATCCCTATACGGGAATGGGGAACCTTCTTATTAGAGTCTATTACCTTTACTTTTTCTTACGTAATTTGTTTGAAGACAAGAATTATACAAATCATTTCAAATTGCATTAAGGTAATAGAGACAATTAAGAAAATTGCAAAATTTAAATTCAACAGATTATTGACAATGCATTTATCCTTAGCTGATTTTAAAATTCTAAAAATTGCAAAAATGCAATATTTTGATTTTTAAATTTATTATTAATTTCATTGCTTTTGATTGGTGAGAGAAAAATAATATTTGAATATGTTAATTGAAAAAAAAAATACATGTAATGGACTTAATTTTATAAAATACACTTTAGTGGATGAATATAATAAATAGCAATCCCAAACTTCAATGTTGTGTTAAGCATATATCCTTAGTTGGGAGTAGGGAATCTTCTTATTAGAGTCCATTACTTTTACTTTTTCTTAAGTAATTTGTTTGAAGACAAGAATTATATAAATCATTTCAAATTGCATTGAGGCAAAGGTGACAATTAAGAAAATTGCAAAATTTAAATTCAACTGATTATTGACAATACATTTATCCCTTGTAAACCATAAAATTCTAAACTTCCCAAAATGCAATATTTTGGTTTTTTGCTTTATTATTAAAGTCATGGAATTTGACTGGTGTGAAAAATATAACATTTGAATACGTTAATTAATTAAAGATACAAGTAATGGAATCAATTATATAAAATACACTTTACTGGATGAATATTATAATTAGCAATCCCAAGCTTCAATGTTGTCTTAACCATATATCCTTAGATGGGAGTGGGGAGCTTTCTTATTAGAGTCCATTAGTTTTGCTTTTTTGTTAAGTAATTTGTTTGAAGACAAGAATTATATAAATCATTTCAAATAGCATTGAGGCAAAGGCAACAATTAAGAAAATTGAAAAATTAAAGTTCAATAAATTATTCACAATACATTTATTCCTAGCAGATTTTAAAAATCTATAAATAGCAAAAATGCAATATTTTGATTTTTAAATTTATTGTTAATGTCGTTGCATTTGATTCAAAACAGAAATATAATATTTGAAAAATATAATATTTTAATATGTTAATTAAACAAAAATAAAAGTAATAGACTCAATTTTATAAAATATACTTTAGTAGATGAATATTATAAATAACAATCTCAAACTTCAAGGTTGTATTAAGCATATATCCCTAGAGTGGGGAACCTTCTTATTGGTGTCCACTACTTTTGCTCTTTTTTCAGTAATTTGTTTAAAGACAAGAATTATACAAATCATTTCAAATAGCATTAAGGCAAAGGCAACAATTAAGAAAATTGTAAAATTAAAATTTAATAGATTATTCATAATGCATTTATTCCTAGAAGATTTTAAAATTCTAAAAATTGCAAAAATGCAATATTTTGGTTTTTAAATTTATTATTATTGTCGTTGCATTTGATTGGTGACAAAATATAATATTTGAAAAATATAATATTTGAATATGTTAATTAAACAAAAATAGAAGTAATGGTCTCGATTTTATAAAATACACTTTAGTGGATAAATATTATAAGTAAGAATCTCAAGTTTCAATGTTGTGTTAAGCATATATCCTAATATGGGATTGAGGAACCTTTTGATTAGAGTCCACTACTTTTACTCTTTCATAAGTAATTTGTTTGAAATCAAGAATTATACAAATCAGTTCAAATAGCATTGAGGCAAAGGTGACAATTAAGAAAATTGCAAAATTAAAATTCAACAGATTATTCACAATGCATTTATTCCTAGTAGACTTTAAAATTCTAAAAATTGCAAAAATTCAATATTTTGATTTTTAAATTTATTTTTAATATCAATGCATTTGAATGGTGAGAGAAAAATAATATTTGAAAAATATAATATTTAAGCATGTTAATTGAACAAAAATACATGTCATGGACTTAATTTTATAAATTACACTTTAGTGGATGAATATTATAAATAGCAATCCCAAGCTTCAATGTTGTGTTAAGCATATATCCCTAAATGGGAGTAAGGAACTTTCTTATTAAAGTCTATTACTTATACTTTTTCTAAAGTAATTTGATTGAAGACAAGAATTATACAAATCATTTCAAATTACATTGATTTAAATTTTGCAATTAAGAAAATTGCAAAATTTAAATTCAACAGATTATTGACAATGCATTTATCCCTAGCAAATTTTAAAATTCTAAAAATTGCAAAAATGCAATATTTTGATTCTTAAATTTATTATTAATGTCATTGCATTTGATTTGTGAGAGAAATATAATATTTGAAAAATGTAATATTTGAATATGTTAATTAAACAAAAATAAAAGTAATAGACTCAATTTTATAAAATACACTTTAGTAGATGAATATTATACATAGCAATCCTAAATTTCAATGTTGTGTTGAGCATATATTCTTAGATGGGAGTAGGGAACCATCTTCTTAGAATCTATTGCTTTTGCTTTTTCATAAGTAATTTGATTGAAGACAAGATCATACAAATCATTTCAAATTGCATTGAGGCAGAGGCAACAATTAAGAAAATTGCAATATTTAAATTTAACTAAATACTGACAATGCATTTCTCCCTAAAAAACCATAAAATTCTAAAATTCCAAAAATGCAATGTTTTGGTTTTTTGCCTTCTTTTTAAAGTCATGAAATTTGACTAGTGTGAAAAATATAACATTTGAATATGTTAATTGATTAAAGATAAAGGTTATGGAATCAATTGTATAAAATGCACTTTAGTGGATGAATATTATAAATAGCAATCCCGAGCTTCAAGGTTGTATTAGGCATATATCCCATATGGGAATGGGGAACCTTTTTATTAGAATCTATTGCTTTTGCTTTTCCTTATGTAATTTGTTTGAACTCAAAAATTATACAAATCATTTCATATTGCATTAAGGTAATGGAGACAATTAAGAAAATTGCAAAATTGAAATTCAACAGATTATTAACCATGCATTTATTCCTAGCAAATTTTAAAATTCTAAAAATTGCACAAATGCAATATTTTGATTTTTAAATTTACTGTTAATTTTGTTGCTTTTGATTGGTGAGAGAAATATAATATTTGAATATGTTAATTGAACAAAAATACATGTAATGGGCACAATTTTATAAAATACACTTTAATGGATGAATATTATAAATAGCAATCGCAAACTTCAATGTTCTAGATGGGAGTGAGGAACCTTCTTATTAGAGTTCATTACTTTTACCTTTTCTTAAGTAATTTGTTTGAATGCAAGAATTATATAAATCATTTCAAATTGCATTAAGGCAAAGGCAACAATTAAGAAAATTTCAAAGTTTAAATTTAATTGATTATTGATAATGCATTTATCTCTAGAACACTATAAAATTCTAAACTTCCAAAAATGCAAAGTTTCAGTTTTTTGCTTTATTATTAAAGCCATGGAATTCGACTGGTGTGAAAAATATAACATTTAAATATGTTAATTGATTAAAAATACAGGTAATGCAATCAATTGTATAAAATACACTTTACTAGAAGAATATTATAAATAGCAATCTCAAGTTTCAACGTTGTGTTAAGTATATATCCCTAGATAGGAATGGGGAACCTTCTTGTTAGAGTCTATTGCTTTTGCTTTTTCTTAAGTAATTTGTTTGAAGACGAGAATTATACAAATCATTTCAAATTGCATTGAGGTAATGGAGACAATTAAGAAAATTGCAAAATTAAAATTGAATAGATTATTCACAATACATTTATTTCTAGCAGATTTTAAAATTCTAAAAATTGCAAAAATAAAATATTTTGATTTTTAAATTTATTGTTAATATCGTTGCATTTGATTGCTAAGAGAAATATAATATTTGAAAAACATAGTATTTGAATATGTTAACTAAACAAAAATAGAGGTAATGGACTCAATTTTATAAAATACACGTTAGTAGATGAATATTATAAATAGCAATCTCAAGCATCAAGGTTGTGTTAAGCATATATCCGTAGAAGGGATTGGGGAACTTTCTTATTAGAATCTACTACTTTTGCTCTTCCTCAAGTAATTTGTTTAAAGACAAGAATTATACAAATCATTTCAAGTTGTATTGAGGTAATGGAGACAATTAAGAAAATTGCAAAATTAAAATTGAACATATTATTCACAATGCATTTATTCCTATCAAATTCTAAAATTCTAAAAATTGCAAAAATGAAATATTTTGATTTTTAAATTTATTGTTAATATTGTTGCATTTGAATGCTAAGAGAAATATAATATTTGACTATGTTACTTAAAGAAAAATAGAAGTAATGGACTCAATTTTATAAAATACACTTTAGAGGATGAATATTATAAATAACAATCCGAAATTTCAATGTTGTGTTAAGCATATATCCCTAGATGGGAGTGGTGAACCTTCTTATTAGAGTCCATTACTTTTGCTCTTTCTTGAGTAATTTGTTTGAAGCTAAGAATTATATAAATCATTTCTAATTACATTGAAGCAAAAGCGACAATTAAGAAAATTGCAAAATTTAAATTTAACTGATTATTGATAATGCATTTATCCCTAGAACACTATAAAATTCTAAACTTCCAAAAATGCAATGTTTTGGTTTTCTGCCTTATTATTAAAGCCATGGAATTTGACTAGTGTGAAAAACATAACATTTGAATTTGTTAATTTATTAAAGATACAGGTAATGCAATCAATTGTATAAAATACACTTTACTAAATGAATATTATAAATAACAATCCCAAGTTTCAATGTTGTGTTAAGCATATATCCTTAGCTGGGAGTAGAGAACTTTCTTGTTAGAGTCCATTACTTTTGCTTTTTTGTTAAGTAATTTGTTCAAAGACAAGAATTATATAAATCATTTCAAATAGTATTGAGGCAAAGGCAACAATTAAGAAAATTGAAAAATTAAAATTCAATAAATTATTCAAAAAATACTTATTCCTAACAGATTTTAAAATTCTAAAAATTGCAAAAATGAAATATTTTGATTTTTAAATTTATTGTTAATGTCATTGCATTTGATTGGCAAGAGAAATATAATATTTGAATATGTTAATTAAACAAAAATAGATGTAATGGACTCAATTTTATAAAATACACTTTAGTAGATGAATATTATAAATAGCAATCCCAAACTTCAAGGTTGTGTTAAGCATATATCCCTAAATGGGAGTGGGGAACCTTCTTATTAGAGTCCACTACTTTTGCTCTTTCTTAAGTAATTTGCTTGAAGACAAGAATTATATAAATTATTTCAAATTGCATTGAGGCAAAGGTGACATTTAAGAAAATTGCAAAATTTAAATTCAATTGATTATTAACAATGCATTTATCCCTAGAAAACCTAAAATACTAAAATTCCAAAAATGCAATGTTTTGGTTTTTTGCTTTATTATTAAAGTCATGGAATTTGAATAGTGTGAAAAACATAACTTTTGAATATTTTAATTGATTAAAGATAAATGTAATGGAATCAATTTTATAAAATACACTTTAGTGGATGAATATTGTAAATAGCAATCCCAAGCTTTAATGTTGTGTTAGGCATATATCTCTAGATGGGATAAGGGAACCTACTTATTAGAGTATATTGATTTTACTTTTTCTTATGTAATTTGTTTAAGGACAGGAATTATTAAAATCATTTCAAATTGCATTGAGGTAATAGGGACAATTAAGAAAATTGCAAACTTAAAATTCAATAGATTATTCACAAATAATTTATTCCTAGCAGATTTTAAAATTCTAAAAATTTCAAAAATGCAATATTTTGATTTTTAAATTTATTGTTAATGTCGTTGCATTTGATTGGTGAGAGAAATATAATATTTGAATATGTTAATTAAACAAAAATAGATGTAATGGACTTAATTTTACAAAATACACTTTAGTAGATGAATATTATAAATATTAATCCCAAGATTCAAGATTTTGTTAAGCATATATCCTTAGATGAGAGTGAGGAACCTTCTTATTAGAGTGCACTACTTTTGCTCTTTCTTAAGTAATTTGCTTGAAGACAAAATTATATAAATCATTTCAAATTGCATTGAGGCAAAAGCGACAGTTAAAAAAATTGCAAGATTTAAATTCAACTGATTATTGAGAATTCATTTATCCCTAGAAAACCATAAAATTTTAAAATTCCAAAAATGCAATGTTTTGGTTTTTTGCTTTATTCATAAAGCCATGGAATTCGACTAGTGTGAAAAACATAACATTTGAAAATGTTAATTGATTAAAGATACAGGTAATGGAATCAATTGTATAAAATACACTTTACTAATGAATATTATAAATAGTAATCCCAAGCTTCAATGTTGTGTTAAGCATATATCCCTAGATGAGAGTGTGGAAACTTCTTATTAGAGTCTATTGTTTTTGTTTTTTCGTAAGTAATTTGTTTGAAGACAGGAATTATATAAATCATTTCAAATTGCATTGAGGTAATGGAGACAATTAAGAAAATTGCAAAATTAAAATTAAACAAATTATTCACAAAACATTTATTCCTAACAAATTTTAAATTTCTAAAAATTGCAAAAATGCAATATTTTTATTTTTAAATTTATTGTTAATATCATTGTATTTGATTGCTAAGAGAAATATAATATTTGAATATGTTACTTAAAAAATAGAAATAATGGATTCAATTTTATAAAATACACTTTAGTGGATGAATATTATAAATAACAATCTGAAATTTCAATGTTGTGTTAAGCATATATCCCTAAATGGGAGTGGGAACCTTTTTATTAGAGTCCACTACTTTTGCTCTCTCTTAAGTAATTTGTTTGAAGCCAAGAATTATATAAATCATTTCTAATTGCATTGAGGCAAAAGCGACAATTAAGAAAATTCCAAAATTTAAATTTGGCTGATTATTGACAATGTATTTATCTTTAGAACACCATAAAATTCTAAACCTCCAGAAATGCAATGTTTTGGTTTTTTGCTTTATTATTAAAGCCATTGAATTTGACTGGTATGAAAAACATAACATTTGAATCTGTTAATTTATTAAAGATACAGGTAATGGAATCAATTGTATATAATACACTTTACTAGATGAATATTATAAATAGCAATCCCAAGTTTCAAACTTGTGTTAAGCATATATCCTTAACTAGGAGTAGGGAACTTTCTTGTTAGAGTCCATTACTTTTGCTTTTTTGTTAAGTAATTTGTTCGAAGACAAGAATTATATAAATCATTTTAAATAGCATTGAGCCAAAGGCAACAATTAAGAAAATTGCAAAATTAAAATTCAATAGATTATTCACAATGCATTTATTCCTAATAGATTTGAAAATTATAAAAATTGCAAAAATGCAGTATTTTGATTTTTAAATTTATTGTTAATATTGTTGCATTTGATTGGTGAGAGAAATATAATATTTGAAAAATATAATATTTGAATATGTTAACTAAACAAAAATAAAAGTAATTGACTCAATTTTACAAAATACACTTCAGTAAATGAATATTATAAATAGCAATCTCAAGTTTCAAGGTTGTGTTAAGCATATATCCTTAAATGGAAGTAGGGAACCTTCTTATTAGAGTCCACTACTTTTGCTCTTTCTTAAGTAATTTGCTTGAAGACAAGAATTATAGAAATCATTTCAAATTGCATTGAGGCAAAGGTGACATTTAAGAAAATTGCAAAATTTAAATTCAATTGGTTATTGACAATGCATTTATCCCTAGAAAACCGAAAATACTAAAATTCCAAAAATGTGATGTTTTGGTATTTTGCTTTATTATTAAAGTCATGGAATTTGACTAGTGTGAAAAATATAACATTTGAATATGTTAATTGATTAAAGATACAGGTAATGGAATCAATTATATAAAATACACTTTAGTGGATGAATATTATAAATAGCAATCCCAAGCTTCAACGTTGTGTTAGGCATATATCCCTAGATGAGAGTGGGGAACCTGCTTATTAGAGTATATTGATTTTGCTTTTTCTAATGTAATTTGTTTACAGATAGGAATTATTAAAATCATTTCAAATTGCATTAAGGTAACGGGGGCAATTAAGAAAATTGCAAAATTAAAATTCAATAGATTAATCACAAAGTATTTATTCCTAGCAGATTTTAAAATTCTAAAAATTGCAAAAATGCAATATTTTGATTTTTAAATTTATTGTTAATGTTGTTGCATTTGATTGGTGAGAGAAATATAATATTTGAAAATTATAATATTTGAATATGTTAATTAAACAAAAATAAAAGTAATGGACTCAATTTTATAAAATACAATTTAGTGGATGAATATTGTAAATTGCTATCCCAAATTTCAATGTTGTGTTCAGCATATATCCCTAAATGGGAGTGGGGAAACTTCTTATTATAGTCCATTACTTTTTCTTTTTCTTATGTAATTTGTTTAAAGGCAAGAATTATATAAATCATTTCAAATTGCATTGAGGCAAAGACGACAATTACGGAAATTGCAAAATTTCAATTCAACTGATTATTGTCAAAGCATTTATCCCTAGAACACTATAAAATTCTAAACTTCCTAAAATGCAATGTTTTGGTTTTTTGCTTTATTATTAAAGCCATGGAATTTGACTGGTGTGAAAAATATAATATTTGAATCTGTTAATTGATTAGAGATACAGGTAATGGAATCAATTGTATAAAATACTCTTTACTGGATGAATATTATAAATAGCAATCCCCAGCTTCAATGTTGTGTTAAGCATATATCCTTAGATGGGAGTAGGGAATTTTCTTGTTAAAGTCCATTACTTTTACTTTTTTGTTAAGTAATTTGTTTGAAGACAAGAATTATATAAATCATTTCAAATAGCATTGAGGCAAAGGCGACAATTAAGAAAATTGTAAAATTAAAATTCAACAGATTATTCACAGTGCATTTATTACTAGCAGATTTTAAAATTCTAAAAATTGCAAAAATGCAATATTTTGATTTTTAAATTTATTGTTAATGTCATTGCATTTGATTGGTGAGAGAAATATAATATTTGAAAAATATAATATTTGAATATGTTAATTAAACAAAAATAGAAGTAATGGACTCAATTTTATAAATACAATTTAATGGATGAATATTATAAATTGTTATCCCAAGTTTCAATGTTGTGTTAAGCATATATCCCTAAATGGGAGTGGGGAAACTTCTTATTAGAGTCCATTCCTTTTTCCTTTTCTTAAGTAATTTGTTTGAAGGCAAGAATTATATAAATCATTTGAAATTGCATTGAGACAAAGGTAACAATTAAGGAAATTGCAAAATTTAAATTCAACTGATTATTGTCAAAACATTTATCCCTAGAACACCATAAAATTCTAAACTTCCTATAATGCAATGTTTTGGTTTTTTGCTTTATTATTAAAGCCATGGAATTTGACTGATGTGAAAAACATAACATTTGAATATGTTAATTAATTAAAGATATAGGTAATGGAATCAATTATATAAAACACTCTTTACTGGATGAATATTATAAATAGCAATCCTCAACTTCAATGTTGTGTTAAGCATATATCCTTAGATGGGAGTAGGGAACTTTCTTGTTAGAGTCCATTAATTTTACTTTTTTGTTAAGTAATTTGTTTGAAGACAAGAATTATATAAATCATTTCAAATAGCATTAAGGCAAAGACGACAATTAAGAAAATTGCAAAATTAAAATTCAATAGATTATTCACAGTGCATTTATTCCTAGTAGATTTTAAAATTCTAAAAATTGCAAAAATGCAATATTTTGATTTTTAAATTTATTGTTAATGTCGTTGCATTTGATTGGTGAGAGAAATATTATATTTGAAAAATATAATATTTGAATATGTTAATTAAATAAAAATAAAAGTAATGGACTCAATTTTATAAAATACAATTTAGTGGATGAATATTATAAATTGCTATCCCAAGTTTCAATGTTGTATTAAGCATATATCCCTAAATGGGAGTGGGGAAGCTTCTTATTAGAGTCCATTACTTTTTCTTTTTCTTAAGTAATTTGTCTGAAGGTAAGAATTATATAAATCATTTGAAATTGCATTAAGGCAAAGGCGACAATTAAGGAAATTGCAAATTTTAAATTTAACTGATTATTGTCAAAACATTTATCCCTAGAACACTATAAAATTCTAAACTTCCTAAAATGCAATGTTTTGATTTTTTGCTTTATTATTAAAGCCATGGAATTTGACTGGTGTGAAAAACATAACATTTGAATATGTTAATTGATTAAAGATACAGGTAATGTAATCAATTGTATAAAATACTCTTTACTGGATTAATAGTATAAATAGCAATCCCCAACTTCAATGTTGTGTTAAGCATATATCTTTAGATAGGAGTAAGGAACTTTCTTGTTAAAGTCCATTACTTTTACTTTTTTGTTAAGTAATTTGTTTGAAGACAAGAATTATGTAAATCATTTCAAATAGCATTAAGGCAAAGATGACAATTAAGAAAATTCCAAAATTAAAATTTAATAGATTATTCACAGTGCATTTATTCCTAGCAGATTTTAAAATTCTAAAAAGTGCAAAAATTCAATATTTTGATTTTTAAATTTATTGTTAATGTCGGTGCATTTGATTGGTGGGAGAAATATAATATTTGAAAAATATGATATTTGAATTTGTTAATTAAACAAAAATAGAAGTAATGGACTCAATTTTATAAAATACACTTTAGTGGATGAATATTGTAAATAAGATTCCCAAGTTTCAAGGTTGTGTTAAGCATATATCCCTAAATGGGAGTGGGGAACCTTCTTATTAGAGTCTATTGTCTTTTCTTTTTTGTAAGTAATTTGATTGAAGACAATAATTATACAAATCATTTCAAATTGCATTAAGGCCAAGGCAACAATTAAGAAAATTGCAAAATTTAAATTCAACTGAATATTGACAATACATTTATGCCTAGAAAACCATAAAATTCTAAAATTCCAAAAATGCAATGTTTTGGTTGTTTGCTTTATTATTAAAGCCATGGAATGCAATCAATTGATTTAATTGATTAATTGATTAAAGATACAGGTAATGCAATCAATTGTACAAAATACATTTTACTGGATGAATATTATAAATAGCACTCTCAAACTTCAACGTTGTGTTAGGCATATATCCCTAGATGGGAGTGGGGAACCTTCTTATTAGAGTCTGTTGCTTTTGCTTTTTCTTATGTAAATTGTTTGAACACAAGAATTATACAAATTATTTCAAATTGCATTTAGGTAATGGAGACAATTAAGAAAATTGCAAAATTTAAATTCAACAGATTATTGACAATGCATTTATCCCTAGTAGATTTTAAAATTCTAAAAATTGAAAAAATGCATTAATTTGATTTTTAAATTTATTGTTAATTTCGTTGCTTTTGATTGGTGAGAAAAATACAATATTTGAAAATTTAATATTTGAATATGTTAATTGAACAAAAATACATGTAATGGACTCAATTTTGGTTTTAAATTGCATTGTGGCACAAGAGACAATTAAGAAAATTGCAAAACTTAAATTCAATTGATGATTAACAATGCATTTATCCCTAGAAAACCTTAAAATTCTAAAATTCAAAAAATGCAATGTTTTGGTTTTTTGCTTTATTATTAAAGTCATGGCATTTTATTGGTGTGAAAAACATAATATTTGAATATGTAAATGTTAATCGAACAAAAATACAAGTAATGGAATGAATTGTATAAAATACACTTTAGTGGATGAATATTATAAATAGCAATCCCAAGCTTCATTATTGTGTTAATCATATATTCCTAGATGCGAGTGTGGAACCTTCTTATTAAAGTCCATTGTATTTGTTTTTTCTTAAGTAATTGGTTTGAAGACAAGAATTATATAAATCATTTCAAATTGCATTGAGGTAATGGAGACAATTAAGAAAATTGAAAATTTTAAATTCAACAGATTATTGACAATGCATTTATTCCTAACAGATTTTAAAATTCTAAAAATTACAAAAATGCAATATTTTGATTTTTAAATTTATTGTTAATGTCATTACTTTTGATTGGTGAGAGAAATATAATATTTTAATATGTTAATTGAACAAAAATACATGTAATGGACTCAATTCCATAAAATACACTTTAGTAGATGAATATTATAAATAGCAATCTCAAACTTCAATGTTGTGTTAAGCATATATCCTTAGATGGGAATGAGGAACCTTCTTATTAGAGTCCATTACTTTTGCTTTTTCTTAAGTAATTTGTTTGAAGACAAGAATTATATAAATCATTTCAAATTGCATTGAGGCAAAAGGGACAATTAAGAAAATTGCAAAATTTAAATTCAACTGATTATTGCCAATGCCTTTATGCCTAGAAAACCGTAAAATTCTAAAATTCCAAAAATGCAATGTTTTGGTTTTTTGCTTTATTATTAAAGTCGTAGAATTTGACTGGTGTGAAAAATATAACATTTGAATATGTTAATTGATTAAAGATATAGGTAATGGAATCAATTGTATAAAATACACTTTAGTGGATGAATATTATAAATAGCAATCCCAAGCTTCAATGTTATGTTAAGCATATATCCCTATATGGGAGTGGGGAACCTTCTTATTAGAGTCTATTACTTTTGCTTTTTCTTAAGTAATTTGTTTGAAGACAAGAATTATATAAATCATTTCAAATTGCATTGAGGCAAAGGTGACAATTAAGAAAATTGCAAAATTAAAATTCAACAGACTATTGACAATGTATTTATCCCTAGTCGATTTTAAAATTCTAAAAATTGCAAAAATGCAATATTTTGATTTTTAAATTTATTGTTAATGTTATTGGATTTAATTGGTGGGAGAAATATAATATTTGAAAAATATAATATTTGAATATGTTAATTGAATAAAAATACAAGTAATTGACTCAATTTTATAAAATACACTTTAGTGGTTGAATATTATAAATAGCAATCCCAAATTTCAATATTGTGTTAAGCATATATCCCTAGATGGGAGTGGGGAACATTTTTTTTAGAGTCCATTACTTTTGCTTTTTCTTAAGTAATTTGTTTGTAGGCAAAAATTATATAAATCCTTTCAAATTGCATCGTGGTACAAGAGACAATCAAGAAAATTGCAAAATTTAAATTCAATTGATTATTGACAATCCATTTATCTTTAGAAAACCTTAAAATTCTAAATTTCAAAAAATGCAATGTTTTGGTCTTTTACTTTATTATTATACTCATGACATTTGATTGCTGTAGAAAACATAACATTTGAATATGTTAATTGAACAAAAATACAAGTAATGGAATCAATTATATAAAATATACTTTAGTGGGTGAATATTATAAATACCAATCTCAAGCTTCATTGTTGTTTCAAGCATATATGTATAGTGGGGAGTGGGAAAACTTCTTATTATAGTCTATTGGATTTTCTTTTTCCCAAGTAATATGTTTAAAAGTAAAAATCATATAAATGATTTCAAATTGCATTTGACATAATAGACAATTAAGAAAATTGCAAAATTTAAATTCAACTGATTATTGATGATGCATTTATCCCTGACAGCTTCTAAAATTCTAAAAATTGAAAAAATGTAATGTTTTTATTTTTAAATTTATTCTTAACATAGTTGCATTTGATTGGTGAGAAGAACATATTATTTGAATACAATAATTGAACAAAAATAAGAGTAATCAACTCAATTGTATACACTTTAGTGGATGAATATTATAAATTGCAATCTGAAGTTTTAATGTTGTGTCAAACATATATCTCTAGATGGGAGTGGAGAAACTTTTTATTATAGTCCATTGCTTTTACTTTTTCTTAAGTGATATGTTTTAAAATTATTGTTAAAGTCATTGCATTTTATTTGTGAGAAAAAATAATATTTGAATATGTTAATTGAACAAAAATACAGGAAATGGAATCAATTGTATAAGATACACTTTAGTGGATGAATATTATAAATAGAAATCCCAAACTTCATTGATGTTTCAAGCATATATGTATAGAGGGGAGTGGGAAAACTTCCTATTAGAATCAATTGCATTTACTTTTTCCAAGTAATATGTTTGTAGGCAAACATTATATAAATCATTTCAAATTGCATTGTGGCAGATGAGACAATTAATAAAATTGCAAAATTTAAATTCAATTGATTATTGACAATGCATTTATCCTTAGAAAACCTTAAAGTTCTAAAATTCAAAAAATGCAATGTTTTGGTTTTTTCCTTTATTATTAAAGTCATGGCAATTGATTGGTGTGAAAAACATAATATTTAAATATGTTGATTAAACAAAAATACAAGTAATGAAATCAATTGTATAACATGCACTTTAGTGGATGAATATTATAAATGGCAATCCTAAGCCTCAATGTTGTCTTAAGCATATATCCCTAAATGGGAGTGGGGAACTTTCTTGTTAGAGTCCATTACTTTTGTTTTTTCTTAAGTAATTTGTTTAAAAACAAGAATTCTATAAATCATTTCAAATTGCATTAAGGCAATAAAGACAATTAAGAAAATTGTAAAATTTAAATTCAACAGATTATTCATAATACATTTATTCCAAGCAGATTTTAAAATTCTAAAAATTTCAAAAGTGTAATATTTTGATTTTTAAATTTATTGTTAATGTCATTGCATTTGATTGGTGAGAGAAATATAATATTTGAATATGTTAATTGGACAAAAATACAAGTAATGGACTCAATTATATGAAATACACTTTAGTAGATAAATATTATAAACTTCATTGTTGTTTCAAGCATATATGTATAGAAGGGAGTGGGAAAACTTCTAATTGGAGTCCATTGCATTTTCTTTTTCCTAAGTAATATATTTGTTGGCAAGAATTATATAAATCATTTCAAATTCCATTGTGCAAAGGAGATAATTAAGAAAATTGCAAATTTAAATTCAACATATTATTAACGATGCATTTATCCCTAGAAAATCTTAAAATTCTAAAATTCAAAAAATGCAATGTTTTGGTTTTTTCCTTTATTATTAAAGTCATGGTAATTGATTGGTGTGAAAGACATAACCTTGGAATATGTTTATTGAACAAAAATACAAGTAATGAAATCAATTGTATAAAATGCACTTTAGTGGATGAATATTATAAATGACAATCCTAAGCCTCAATGTTTTGTTAAGTATATCCCTAGAAAGGAGTGAGGAACCTTCTTATTATAGTCCATTACTTTTGTTTTTTCTTAAGTAATTTGATTGAAGATAAGAATTCTATAAATCATTTCAAATTGCATTAAGGCAATGAAGACAATTAAGAAAATTGCAAAATTTAAATTCAACAAATTATTGACAAAACATTCATTTCTAGTAGATTTTAAAATTCTAGAAATTTCAAAAAAATGTAATATTTTGATTTTTAAATTTATTGTTAATGTCATTGCATTTGATTGGTGAGAGAAATATAATATTTGAAAAATATAATATTTGAATATGTTAATTGGACAAAAGTACAAGTAATGGAATCAATTGTATAAAATACACTTTAGTAGATGAATATTATAGATAGTAATCTCGAGTTTCATTGTTGTTTCAACCATATATGTATAGAGGGGAGTGAGAAAACTTCTGATTAGAGTCCATTGCATTTGCTTTTTCCTAAGTAATTTGTTTGTAGGCAAAAATTATATAAATCATTTCAAATTGCATGGTGACAAAGGAGCCAATTAAGAAAATTGCAAAATTTATCCCTGGAAAACCTTAAAGTTCTACAATTAAAAAATGCAATGTTTTGGTTTTTTCCTTTATTATTGAAGTCATGACAATTGTTTGGTGTGCAAAACATAACATCTAAATATGTTTATTGAACAAAAATACAAGTAATGAAATCAATTGTATAAAATGCACTTTAGTGGATGAATATTATAAATGGCAATCCCACGCCTCAATCTTGTGTTAGGCATATGTCACTAGATAGGAGTGGGGAACCTTCTTATTAGAGTCAATTGCTTTTGCTTTTTCTCAAGGAATTTGTTTGAAGACAAGAATTATATAAAGTATTTCAAATTACATTGAGACAAAGGCGACAACTAAGAAAATTGCAAAATTCAAATTTAAGAGATTAATGACAATGCATTTATCCCTAATAGATTTTAAAATTCTAAAAATTGCAAAAATGCAGCATTTTGATTTTTAAATTTATTGTTAATATCGTTGCATTTAATTGGTGAGAGAAATATAATATTTGAAAAATATAATATTTGAATATGTTAATTAAACAAAACTAGAAGTAATGGACTCAATTGTATAAAATACACTTTAGTAGAAAAATATTATAAATAGAAATCTCAAGTTTCATTGTTGATTCAAGCATATATGTATAGAGGGGAGTGGGAAAACTTTTTATTAAAGTCCATTGCATTTGCTTTTTCCCAAGTAATATGTTGTAGGGAAACATTATATAAATCCTTTCAAATTGCATTATGGCACATAGGACAAATAAGAAAATTGCAAAATTTAAATTCAATTAATTATTGACAATGTAGTTATCCCTAGACCTTAAAGTTCTAAAATTCAAAAGATGCAATGTTTTTGCTTTTTCTTTTATTATTAAAGTCAGGACAATTGATAAGTGTGAAAAACATAACATTTGAATATGTTTATTCAACAAAAATACAAGTAATGAAATCAATTGTGTAAAATACACTTTAATGGATAAATATTATAAATGGCAATCTTAAGCTTCAATGTTGTGTTAAGCATAATCCCTAGATAGGAGTGGGGAACCTTCTTATTATCGTCCATTACTTTTGTTTTTTCTTGAGTAATTTGTTTGAAGACAAGAACTCTATAAATCATTTCAGATTGCATTAATGCAATGGAGACAACTAAGAAAATAGAAAATTTTCAATTCAATAGATTATTGACAATACATTTATTCCTACTAGATTTTAAAATTCTAAAAATCGCAAAAATGAAATATTTTAACTTTTAAATTTATTGTTAATGTTGTTGCATTCGATTAGTGAGAGAAATATAATATTTGAAAAATATAATATTTGAATATGTTAATTGAACAAAAATACAAGTAATAGACTCAATCATATAAAATACACTTTAGTAGAAGAATATTATAAATAGTAATCCCAAGCCTCATTGTTGTTTCAAGCATATACGTATAAAGGTAGTGGGAAAACTTATGATTGGCATCCATTACAATTGCTTTTTCCTGAGTAATATGTTTGTAGGCAAAAATTATATAAATTATTTCAAATTGCATTGTGGCAAAAGGCGATAATTAAGAAAATTGAAAAATTTAAATTCAACTGATTATTGATAATGCATTTATCCCTAAAAATCTTAAAATTCTAAAATTCAAAAAATCCAATGTTTGGCTTTTTCCTTTATTACTAAAGTCAGGGCAATTGATTGGTGTGAAACATAACATTTGAATATGTTNCAAAAATGCAATATTTTGATTTTTAAATTTATTGTTAATGTCGTTGCATTTGATTGGTCAAAAAAATATAATAATTAAAAAATATAATATTTGAATATGTTAATTGAGAAAAAATACAACTTATGGACTTAATTGTATAATATACACGTTAGTGGATGAATATTATAAATAGCAATTCCAACCTTCTTATTAGAGTCCATTGCTTTTGCTTTTTCTTAAGTAATTTTTTCAAAGACAAGAATTATATAAATCATTTCAAATTGGATTGAGGCAAAGGAGACAATTAACAAAATTGAAAAATTTAAATTCAACAGATTATTGACAATGCATTTATCCCCAGCAGATTTTAAAATTCTAAAACTTGAAAACATGCAATATTTTCATTTTTAAATTTATTGTTAATCTCACTGGATTTGATTGGTTAGAAAAATATAATCCTTAAATATGTTAATTGAACAAAAATACACGTAATGGACTCGATTGTATAAAATACACTTTAGTGGATGAATATTATAAACAGTAATCTCAAGTTTCAATGTTGTGTTAAGCATATGTCCCTAGATGGGAGTAGGGAGCCATCTTAATGTAGTCCATGTCATTTGCTTTTTCTTAAGTAATTTGTTTGAACACAAGAATTATATAAATCATTTCAAATTGGATTGAGGCAAAGGAGACAATTAACAAAATTGCAAAACTTAAATACAAGAGATTATTAACAATGCATTTATCTCTAGTAGATTTTAAAATTCTAGAAATTGCAAAAATGCAATATTTTCATTTTTAAATTTATTGTTAATGTCATTGGATTTGATAGGTGAGAAAAATATAATGTGTGAAAAATATAATATTTGAATATGTTAATTGAACAAAAATACAAGTAATGGACTCAATTGTATAGAATACACTTTAGGGGATGAATATTATAAAGAGCGATCCGAAACTTCAATGTTGTGTCAAGCATATATCTCTAGAAGGGAGTGGAGAAACTTCTTATTAAAGACCCTTGCATTTGCTTTTTCCTAAGTAATGTGCTTATAGGCACGAATTATTAAATCATTTCAACTTGCATTGTGGCACAAGAGACAATTAAAAAAATTGCAAAATTTGAATTCAACTAATTATTGACAATGCATTTATCCCTAGCAAACTTTAAAATTCTAAAATTCAAAAAATGCAATGTTTTGGTTTTTTGTTTTATTATTAAAGTCATCACATTTGGTTGGTGTGAAAATATAACATTTGAATAGGTTAATCGAACAAACATACAAGTAATGGAATCAATTGTATAAATTACACTTTAGTAGATGAATATTATAAATAGTAGTCCAGGCTTTAATGTTGTGTTAAGCATATATCCTTAGATGGGAGTGTAGAACCTTCTTATTAGAGTTCATTACTTTTACTTTTTCTTAAGTAATCTGTTAGAAGAAAAGAATTATATAAATCATTTCAAATTGCGTTGAGGTAAAGGAGACATTTAAAAAAATTGAAAAATTTAAATTTAACAGATTATTGATAATGCATTTATCCTTAGCAGATTTTAAAATTCAAAAAATTGAAAAAAATGCAATATTTTAATTTTTCAATTTATTGTTAATGTCATTGGATTTCATTGGTGAGAAAAATATAAATTTTGAATATGTTAATTAAACAAAAATACAAGTCATGGACTCAATTGTGTAAAATACACTTTAGTGGATGAATATTATAAATACTGATCCAAAACATCAATGTTGTGTCAAGCATATATCTCTAGAAGGAAGTGGAGAAACTTCTTATTAAAGTCCATTGCATTTGCTTTTTCCTAAGTAAAATGCTCGTAGGAAAAAATTATATAAATCATTTTAAATTGCATTATGACACAAGAGACAATTAAAAAAATTGCAAAACTTAAATTCAACTGATTATTAACAATGCATTTATCCCTAGAAAACCTTAAAATTCAAAAATTCAAAAAATGCAATGTTTTGGTTTTTTGCTTTATTATTAAAGTCATGGCATTTTATTGGTGTGAAAAACATAACATTTGAATATGTTAATCAAACAAAAATACAAGTAATGGAATGAATTGTATAAAATACACTTTAGTGGATGAATATTATAAATACAATCCCAAGCTTCATTCTTGTGTTAATCATATATTCCTAAATGGGAGTGCGGAACCTTCTTATTAGAGTCCATTGCATTTGTTTTTCTTAAGTAATTTGTTTGAAGACAAGAATTATATAAATCATTTCAAATTGCATTGAGGTGAATGAGACAATTAAGAAAATTGCAAAATTTAAATTCAACAGATTATTAACAATGCATTTATTCCTAGTAGATTTTAAAATTCTAAAAATTGCAAAAATGCAATATTTTGATTTTTAAATTTATTGTTAATTTAGTTGGATTTGATTAGTGAGAAAAATATAATATTTGAATAGGTTAATTGAACAAAAATACAAGTAATGGACATAATTGTATAAAATACACTTTAATGGATGAATATTATAAATAGCGATCCAAAACTTCAATGTTGTGTGAAGCATATATAACTAGAAGGGAGTGGAGAAACTTCTTGTTAGAGTTCATTGCATTTGCTTTTTCTTAAGTAATATGTTTGTAGGGAAAAATTATATAAATTATTTCAAATTGCATTGAGGCAAAGGAGACAATTAAGAAAATTGCAAAATTTAAATTCAACTAATTAGTGACTATCCATTTATCTCTAGCAGCCTCTAAAATTCTAAAAATTGAAAAAATGCAATTTTTTTATATTTAAATTTATTATTAATGCAGTTGCATTTGATTGGTGAGAAAAACATACTATTTGAATACGTTAATTGAACAAAAATAAACGTAATTGACTTAATTATGTAAAATACACTTTAGTAGATGAATATTATAAATAGCAATCTTAAACTTTATAGTTATGTTAAGCATATATCTCTAGATGGGAGTGGGGAAACTTCTTATTAGAGTCTATTGCTTTTGCTTTTTCATAAGAAATATGTTTGAAAACAAAAATTATATAAATCATTTCCAATTAAATTGAGGCAAAAGAGACATTTAAAAAATTGAAAAATTTAAATTCAATAGATTATTGGCAATGCATTTATCTCTAATAAACTTTAAAATTCTAAAATTAAAAAAATGCAATATTTTGATTTTTAAATTTGTTTTTAATGTCATTGCATTTGATTGGTGAGAACAACATAATATTAGAAAATTATAATATTTGAGTATGTGAATTGAACAAAAATACAAGTAATGGACTAAATTGTATAAAATAATTTTAGTGAATGAATATTATAAATAGCAATCTCAAACTTCATTATTGTTTCAAGCATATATATCTGGAAAGGAGTGGAGAAACTTTTTATTAGAATCCATTGCATTTGCCTTTTCCTAAGTAATACACTTGTAGGCAAAAGTTACATATATCATTTCAAATTGCATTGTGGCACAAGAGACAATTAAGAAAATTGTAAAATTTAAATTCAATTGATTATTAACAATGCATTTATCCCTAGAAAACCTTAAAATTCTAAAATTCAAAAAGTGCAATGTTTTGGCTTTTTGCTTTATTATTAAAGTCATGACATTTGATTGGTGTGAAAAATATAACATTTGAATATGTTAATTGAACAAAAATACATGTAACGGAATCAATTGTATAAAATACATTTTAGTGGAATAATATTATAGATAGCAATCCCAAGTTTTAATGCTATGCTAAGCATATATCCATAGATGGGAGTGGGGAACCTTTTTATTAGAGTCCCCATTGCTTTTGCTTTTTCTTAAGTAGTTTGTTTGAAGACAATAATTATATAAATCATTTGAAATTGCATTAGGCAAAAGGAGACAATTAAGAAAATTGCAAAATTTAAATTTAACTAATTAGTGACTATACATTTATCCCTAGTAGCCTCTAAAATTCTAAAAATTGAAAAAATGCAAGGTTTTTATTATTAAATTTATTGTTAACATAGTTGCATTTGATTGGTGAGAAAAACATACTATTTGAATGTGTTAATTGAACAAAAATAAGAGCAATCGACTTAAATGTATAAAATACTCTTTAGTGGATGAATACTATAAATACCAATCTAAAGTTTCAATGTTGTGTTAAGCATTTATCTTTAGATGGGAGTAGGGAAACTTCTTATTAGAGTCCATTGTTTTTACTTTTTCTTAATTAATTTGTTTGAAGACAACAATTATATAAATCATTTCAAATTGCATTGAGGACAAGGAGACAATTAAGAAAATTGCAAAATTTAAATTCAATATAATTTTGATAATACATTTATCCCTAATAGATTTAAATATTATAAAAATAGAAAAAATGCAATATCTTAATTTTTAAATTTATTGTTAATGTTGTTGCATTTGATTCGTTAGAAAAATATAATATTTGAAAATGTTAATTGAGAAAAACATACAAGTAATGGACTCAATTGTATAAAATACACTTTAGTGGATGGATATTATAAATAGCGATCCGAAACTACAATGTTGTGTCAAGCATATATTTGTAGAATGGCGTGGAGAAACTTCTTATCAGAGTCAATTGCATTTGCTTTTTCCTAAGTAATATGTTTGTAGGCAAAAATTATATAAATATTTTCAAATTGCATTGTGGCACAACTGAAAATTAAAAAAATTGAAAAATTTAAATTCAACTGATTATTGACAATGCATTTATCTCTAGAAAATCTTAAAATTATAAAATTCAAAAAATGGAATGTTTTGGTTTTTTGCTTGATTATTAAAGTCATGGCATTTGATTGGTGTGAAAAACATAACATTTGAATATGTTAACTGAACAAAAATACAAATAATGGGATCAATTGTATAAAATGCACTTTAGTGGATGAATATTATAAATAACAATCCCAAGTTTTAATGTTGTGTCAAACATATATCTCTAGAAGGGAGTGGAGAGACTTCTTATTAGAGTCGATTGCATTTGCTTTTTCCTAAGTAATATGTTTGTAGGCAAAAATTATATAAACCATTTCAAATTGCATTATGGCATAACTGACAATTAAGAAAATTGCAAAATTTAAATTCAACTCACTATTGACAATGCATTTATCCCTAGAAAACCTTAAAATTCTAAAATTCAAAAAAATGCAATGTTTTGGTTTTTTGCTTTATTTTTAAAGTCATGGCATCTGATTGGTGTGAAAAACATAAGATTTGAATATTTTAATTGAACAAAAATACAAGTAATGAGATCAATTGTATAAAATACACTTTAGTGGATGAATATTATAAATAGTAATCCTAAGTTTCAATATTGTGTCAAGCATATATCTTTAGAAAGGAGTGGAGAGACTTCTTATTAGAGTCGATTGCATTTGCTTTTTCCTAAATAATATGTTTGTAGGCAAAAATTATATAAATCATTTCAAATTGCATTATGGCACAACTGACAATTAAGAAAATTGCAAAATTTAAATTCAACTGATTATTGACAATGCATTTATCCCTAGAAAACTTTAAAATTCTAAAATTCAAAAAATGCAATGTTTTGGTTTTTTGCTTTATTATTAAAGTCATGGCATTTGATTGCTGTGAAAAATATAAGATTTGAATATGTTAATTGAACAAAAATAGAAGTAATGAGATCAATTGTATAAAATACACTTTATTGGATGAATATTATAAATAGCAGTCCCAAGTTTCAATGTTGTGTGAAGCATATATCTCTAAAAGGGAGTGGAGAAATTTCTTATAAGAGTCTATTGCATTTGCTTTTTCCTAAGTAATATGTTTGTAGGCAAAAATTATATAAATCATTTCAAATTGCATTGAGGCAAAGGGGACAATTAAGAAAAGTGCAAAATTTAAATTTAACTAATTATTGACAATGCATTTATCTTTAGAAAACCATAAAATTGTAAAATTCAAAAAATGCAATATTTTGGATTTTTGCTTTACTATTAAAGTCATGGCTTTTGATTGGTGTGAAAAATATAACATTTGAATATGTTAATTGAACAACAATACAAGTAATGGAATCAATTTTATAAAATATAGTTTAGTGGATGAATATTATAAATAGCAATTGCAAGGTTTAATGTTGTGTGAAGCATATTTCCCTCGATGGAAGTGGGGAACCTTCTCATTAGAGTCCATTGCTTTTGCTTTTTCTAAAGTAATTTGTTTGAAGACAAGACTTTTATAAATAATTTCAAATTGCATTAAAGCAAAGGAGACAATTAAGAAAATTACGAAATTTAAATTCAACAAATTATTAACAATGCATTTATTCCTAAAAGATTTTAAAATTCTAAAAATTGTAAAAATGGAATATTTTGATTTTTAAATTTATTGTTAATGTTATTGCATTTGATTGGTGAGAAAAATATAATATATGAAAAATATAATACTTGAATATGTTAATTGAACAAAAATACAAGTAATGGACTTAATTGTAGAAAATACACTTTAGTGGATGAATATTATAAATAGCGATCCGAAACTTCAATGTTATGTTAAGCATATATCTTTAGAAGGGAGTGGAGAAACTTCTTATTAGAGTGCATTGCATTTGCTTTTTTCTAAGTAATATGTTTGTAGGCAAAAATTACATAAATCATTTCAAATTGCATTGTGGCACAAGAGACAATTAAGGAAATTGAAAAATTTAAATTCAACAGATTATTGATAATGTATTTATCCCTAGCAGATTTTAAAATATGAAAAATTGCAAAAATGGAATATTTTGATTTTTAAATTTATTATTAATGTCTTTGCATTTGATTGGTGAGAAAAATATAATATTTGAATATGTTAATTGAACAAAAATACAAATAATGGACTTAATGTTGTGTGAAGCATATCTCTCTAAAAGGGAGTGGAGAAACTTCTTATTAAAGTCCATTGCATTTACTTTTTCCTAAGTAATATATTTGTAGGCAAAAATTATATAAATCATTTCAAATTGTATTGTCGAACAAAAGACAATTAAGAAAATTGCAAAATTTAAATTCAACTGATTATTGACAATACATTTATGCCTAGAGAACCTTAAAATTCTAAAATTCAAAAAATGCAATGTTTTAGTTTTTTGCTTTATTTGTAAAGTCATGGCATTTGATTAGTGTGAAAAATATAACATTTGAAAATGTTAATCGAACAAAAATACAAGTAATGGAATCAATTGTATAAAATATACATTATTGGATGAATATTATAAATAACGATCGCAAGTTTCAATATTGTGTTAAGCATATGTCCCTAGATGAGAGTGGGGAGCCTTCTTATTAGAGTCCATTGTTTTTGCTTTTTCTTAAGAAGTTTGTTTGAAGACAAGCATTATATAAATCATTTCAAATTGCATTGAGGCAAAGGAGACAATTAAGAAAACTGCAAAATTTAAATTCAACTGGTTAGTGACTATGCATTTATCCCTATCAGCCTTTGAGATTCTAAAAATTGAGAAAATGCAATGTTTTTATTTTAAATTTATTTTTAACGCAGTTGCATTTGATTTGTGAGAAAAACATACAATTTGAATATGTTAATTGAACAAAAATAAGCGTAATTGACTCAAATGTGTTAAATACACTTTAGTAGATGAATATTATAAATAGCAATTTGAAGCTTCATTGTTGTGTCAAGCATATATCTCTAGATTGGAGTGAGGAAACTTCTTATTAGAGCCCATTGCTTTTGCTTTTTCTTAAGTAATATGTTTGAAAATAAAAATTATATAAATCATTTCCAATTGAATTGAGGGAAAGGAGACAATTAAAAAAATTGCAAAATTTAAATTCAACAGATTATTGGAAATGCATTTATCCCTAGTAGACTTTAAAATTATAAAATTGCAAAAATGCAATATTTTGATTTTTAAATTTATTGTTAATGTTATTGCATTTGATTAGTGAGAATAATATAATATTTGAATATGTTAATTGAATAAAAATACGAGTAATGGACTTAATTGTATAAAATACACTTTAGTAGATAAATATTATAAATAGCACTCGCAAGCTTTATTATTGTTCCAAGCATATATGTATAGAGGGAAGTGGGAAAACTTCTTATTAGAGACTATTACATTTGCTTTTTCTGTAGAAATATGTTTGTAGACAAAAGTTATATAAATCATTTCAAATTGCATTATTGCACAAGAGACAATTAAGAAAATTGCAAAATTTTAATTAATTAATTAATTATTGACAATGCATTTCTCCCTAGCGAACTTTAAAATTCTAAAATTCAAAAAAATGCTATGTTTTGGTTTTTTGCTTTATTATTAAGGTCATGACATTTGATTGGTGTGAAAAATATAACATTTGAATATATTAATCGAACAAAAATTCAAGTAATGGAATCAATTGTATAAAATATATTTTAGTGGATTAATATTATAAATAGTAATCGCAAACTTTAATGTAGTGTTAAGCATGTATCCCTAGATAGAAGTGGGGAGCCTTCTTATTGGGGTCCATTGTTTTTGCTTTTTCGTAAGTAATTTGTTAGAAAACAAGAATTATATAAATCATTTCAAATTGCATTGAGGTAAAGGAGAGAATTAAAAAAATTGCAAAATTTAAATTCAACAGATTATTTACAATGCATTTATCCCTAGCAGATTTTAAAATTTTAAAAATTGCAAAAATGTAAGATTTTCATTTTTAAATTTATTGTTAATGTCATTGGATTTGATTGGTGAGAAAAATATAATATTTAAATATGTTAATTGAACAAAAATACAAGTAATGGACTTAATTGTATAAAATACACTTAAGTGGATGAATATTATAAAGAGCGATTCGAAACTTCAATGTTGTGTCAAGCATATATCTTTAGAAGGGAGTGGAGAAACTTCTTATTAGAGACTCTTGCATTTGCTTTTTCCTAAGTAATATGTTTATAGGCAAAAATTATATAAATCATTTCAAATTGCTTTGTGGTGCAAGAGACAATTAAAAAAATTGCACAATTTAAATTCAACAGATTATTCACAATGCATTTATCCTTATAAAACTTTAAAATTCCAAAATTCGAAAAATGCAATGTTTTCGTTTTTTGCTTTATTATTAAAGTCAAGGCATTTGGTTGGAGTGAAAAACATAATATTTGAGTGTGTTAATTGAACAAAAATACAAGTAATGGAATCAATTGTATAAAATACCCTTTAGTGGATGAATATTATAAATAGCAATCCCAAGTTTCAATGTTGTGTTAAGCATATATCCCAAGATGGGAGTGTTGAACCTTCATATTAGAGTTCATTGCTTTTGCTTTTTCTTAAGTAATTTGTTTGAAGACAAGAATTATATAAATCATTTCAAATTGCATTAAGGCAAAGGAGACATTTAAGAAAATTCCAAAATTTAAATTCAACAGATTATTGATAATGCATTTATTCCTAATAGATTTTAAAATTTTAAAAATTGAAAAAATGCAATATTTTGTTTTTTAAATTTATTGTTAATGTCGTTGGATTTCATTGGTGAGAAAAATATAATATGGGATACGTGAATTTAATTAGACTCAAATGTATAAAATACACTTTAATGGATGAATATTATAAATACCGATCCGAAACTTTAATGTTGTGTCAAGCATATATTTGTAGAAGGGAGTGGAGAAACTTCTTATTAGAGTCCATTGCATTTGCTATTTCCTAAGTAATATGCTCGTAGGCAAAAATTACATAAATCATTTCAAATTGCATTGTGACACAAGAGATAATTAAGAAAATTGCAAAATTTAAATTGAATTGATTATTGACAATGCATTTATCCTTAGAAAACCTTAAAATTCTGAAATTCAAAAAATGCAATATTTTGGTTGTTTGCTTTATTAGTAATGTCATGACATTTTATTGGTGTGAAAAACATAACATTTGAATATGTTAATCGAACAAAAATACAAGTAATGGAATCAATTGTATAAAATACACTTTAGTGGATGAATATTATAAATAGCGATCCGAAACTTCAATGTTGTGTGAAGCATATATTTCTAGAAGGGAGTGGAGAAACTTCTTGTTAGAGTTCATTGCATTTGCTTTTTCCTAAGTAATATGTTTGTAGGCAAAAATTATATAAATCATTTCAAATTGCATTGAGGCAAAAGAGACAATTAAGAAAACTACAAAATTTAAATTCAACTGATTAGTGACTATGCATTTATCCCTAGTAGCCTCTAAAATTCTAAAAATTAAGAAAATGTAATGTTGTTATTTTTAAATTTATTATTAATGCAGTTGCATTTCATTTGTGAGAAAAACATACTATTTGAATAGGTTAATTGAGCAAAAATATGCGTAATTGACTCAAATGTGTCAAATACACTTCAGTGGATGAATATTATAAATAGCAATTTAAAGCTTCATTGTTGTGTCAAGCATATGTCTTCAAATGGGAGTGGGGAAACTTGTTATTAAAGTCCATTGCTTTTGCTTTTTCATAAGTAATATTTTTGAAAAGAAAAATTATATAAATCATTTCCAATTGAATTGAGGGAAAAGAGACAATTAAAAAAATTGCAAAATTTAAATTCAATAGATTATTGACAATGCATTTATCCCCAGCAGAATTTAAATTTCTAAACTTACAAAAATGCAATATTTTGATTTTTAAATTTATTTTTAAGGCCATTACATTTGATTGGTGAGAACAATATAATATTAGAAAATTATAATATTTGAATATGTTAGTTGAATGAAAATACAAGTAATGGACTTAATTGTATAAAATACACTTTAGTGAATGAATATTATAAATAGCAATCCCAAGTTTCATTATTGTTTGAAGCATATATGCATAAAGGGGAGTGTGAAAACTTCCTATTAAAGACCCTTGCATTTGCTTTTTCCTAAGTAATATGTTTATAGACACAAATTATATAAATCATTTCAAATTGCATTGTGATACAAGAGACAATTAAAAAATTGCAAAATTTATATTCAATTAATTATTGATTATGTATTTATCCCTAACAAACTTTAAAATTCTAAAATTCAAAAAATGCAATGTTTTGGTTTTTTGCTTTATTATTAAAGTCATGGCATTTGGTTGGTGTGAAAAACATAACATTTGAATATGTTAATTGAACAAAAATACAAGTAATGAAATCAATTGTATAAAATAAACTTGAGTGGATGAATATTATAAATAGCAATCCCAAGTTTCAATGTTGTGTTAAGCATATATCCCTAGATGGGAATGTAGAACCTTCTTATTACAGTCCATTGCTTTTGCTTTTTCTTCAGTAATTTGTTTGAAGACAAGAATTATATAAATCATTTCAAATTGCATTGACGTAAAGGAGACATTTAAGAAAATTGAAAAATTTAAATTCAACTGATTATTGATAATGCATTTATTTTTAGTAGATTTTAAAATTCTAAAAATTGAAAAAATGCAATATTTTGATTTTTAAATTTATTGTGAATGTCGTTATATTTCATTGGTGAGAAATATATAATATTTGAATATGTTAATTGAACAAGAATACAAGGAATGGAATCAATTGTATAAAATACACTTTAGTGGATGAATATTATAAATAGCAATCACAAGTTTCAATGTTGTGTCAAGCATATATCTCTAGAAGAGAGTGGGGAAAATTCTTAGTAGAGTCCATTGCATTTGCTTTCTCCAAAGTAATATGTTTGTAGGCAAAAATTATATAAATAATTTCAAATTGCATTGTGGCACAACAGACAATTAAGAAAATTACAAAATTTAAATTCAACTTATTATTGACAATTCATTTTTCCCTAGAAAAACTTAAAATTCTAAAATTCAAAAAATGCAATGTTTTGGTTTTTTGTTTTATTATTAAACGCATGGCATTTGATTGGTGTGAAAAACATAACATTTGAATATGTTAACTAAACAAAAATACAAGGAATGGAATCAATTGTATAAAATACACTTTAGTGGATGAATATTATAAATAGCAATCCTAAGCTTCAATGTTGCGTCAAGCATATATCTCTAGAAGGGAGTAGAGAGACTTCTTATTAAAGTCCATTGCATTTGGTTTCTCCTAAGTAATATGTTTGTAGGCAAAAATTATATAAATGATTTCAAATTGCACTGAGGCAAAAGGGACAAGTAAGAAAAGTGCAAAATTTAAATTTAACTGATTATTGACTATGCATTTATCCTTGGAAAACTATAAAATTCTAAAATTCAAAAAATGCAATGTTTTGGTATTTTGCTTTATTATTAAAGTCATGACATTTGATTGGTGTGAAAAACATAACATTTGAATATGTTAATGGAACAAAAATACAAGTAATGGAATCAATTGTATAAAATACACTTTAGTGAATGACTATTATAAATAGCAAACCCAAGCTTCAATGTTGTGTCAAGCATATATCTCTAGAAGGGTTTGGAGAAACTTCTTATTAGCGTCGATTGCATTTGCTTTCTCCTAAGTAATATGTTTGTATGCAAAAATTATATAAATCATTTCAACTTGCATTGAGGTAAAAGGGACAATTAAGAAAAGTGCAAAATTTAAATTTGATTATGATTGAGAATGCATTTATCCTTGGAAAGCCATAAAATTCTAAAATTCAAAAAATGCAATGTTTTGGTTTTTTGCTTTGTTATTAAAGTCGTGACATTTGATTGGTGTGCAAAACATAACATTTAAATATGTTAATTGAACAAAAATACAAGTAATGGAATCAATTGTATAAAATACACTTTAGTGGATGAGTATTATAAATAACAATCCCAAGTTTTAATGTTGTGTGAAGCATATTTCCCTAGATAGGAGTGAGGAACCTTTTTATTAGGGTCCATTGCTTTTTGTTTTTCTTAAATAATTTGTTTGAAGACAATAATTATATAAATCATTTCAAATTGCATTGAGGCAAAGGAAATAATTAAGAAAATTGCAAAATTTAACTTCAACAGATTATTGACAATGCATTTATTCTTAGCAAATTTTAAAATTTTAAAAATTGCAAAAATGCAATATCTTTATAAATAAATTTATTGTTCATATTATTGGATTTGATTAGAGAGAAAAATATAATATTTGAATATGTTAATTGAACAAAAATACAAGTAATGGACTCAATTGTATAAAATACACTTTAGTGCATGAATATTATAAATAGCGATTTGAAACTTCAATGTTGTGTCAAGCATATATTTCTAGAAGGGAGTGGAGAAACTTCTTATTAGAGTCTATTGCATTTGCTTTTTGCTAAGTAATATGTTTGTAGCCAAAAATTATATAAATCATTTCAAATTGTATTGTGGCATAAGAGACAACTAAGAAAATTGCAACATTTAAATTCAACAAATTATTGACAATGCATTTATCCCTAACAGATTTTAAAATTCTAAAAATTGCAAAAATGCAATATTTTTATTTTTAAATTTATTGTTCATGTTGTTGTATTTGATTGGTGAGAAAAATATAATATTTGAATATGTTAATTGGACAAAAATACAACTAATGGACTCGATTGTATGAAATACATTTTAGTAGATGAATATTATAAATGGTAATGCCAAGCTTTAATATTGTGTTAAGCATATATCCTTAGATGGGTGTGGGGAATCTTCTTATTAGAGTCCATTGCTTTTGCTTTTTCTTAATTAATTTGTTTGAAGACAATAATTATATAAATCATTTCAAATTGCATTGAGGACAAGGAGACAATTAAGAAAAGTGCAAAATTTAAATTCAACAAATTATTGACAATGCATTTATCCCTAACAGATTTTAAAATTCTAAAAATTGCAAAAATACAATATTTTGATTTCTAAATTTATTATTAATGTCGTTGCATTTGATTGGTGAGAAAAATATAATATTTGAATATGTTAATTGAACAAAAATACAAGTAATAGACTCAATTATATAAAATACACTTTAGTGGATAAATATTATAAATGGCGATCCGAAACTTCAATGTTGTGTCAAGCATATATCTCTAAAAGGGAGCGGAAAAACTTCCTATTAAAGTCCATTGCATTTGTTTTTTCCTAAGTAATATGTTTGTAGGCAAAAATTATATAAATCATTTCAAATTGCATTGAGGTAAAGTAGACAATTAAGAAAAGTGCAAAATTTAAATTTAACTGATTATTGACAATGCATTTATCCTTGGAAAACGATAAAATTTTAAAATTCAAAAAATGCAATGTTTTGGTATTTTGCTTTATTATTAAAGTCATGACATTTGATTGGTGTGAAAAATATAACATTTGAATATGTTAATGGAACAAAAATACAAGTAATGGAATAAATTTTATAAAATACAGTTTAGTAGATGAATATTATAAATAGCAATCCTAAGCTTTAATGTTGTGTGAAGTATATTTCCTTAGATGAGAGTGGGGCACCTTCTGATTATTGATGTTTCTTGGGGTCTTCAATTCCTTCTTTCATTGTGGGTTTCATAGCATTTTTGTGTTTAACATTGGTGCTATGAGAGCTTTGGGTTTTAAATCAAGTTTGGTTCTCAAATTTGGAGTTTTTTTTTCTCTCATTCTTCTTCTTAGCTGCCTCTTATTATGTTTTGTTGCATTCGAAGTCAGCTCCTTACTACCAAATCTCATCTTTCTAGATTGTAATGACAATATCCTTCCTTTCACCTTTGATTCGTGATGCTTTGAACAATGGGTATAGGATTATACCTGAAGATCTTGTTATTTCAGCATTAGGCCAAGCTTTCAGTTTTGTAAAACCTGAATTATGATTTTTGGGGTCTTCGATTCCTTCTTTTGATTGTAGGTTTCATTTCATTCTTTCTCTATAACATTGGGTGCTACGAGATCTTTGGGCTTCAAATCAGGTTTGCTTCTTAAAATTGGAGTTTTTTCTTTAATTCTTCTTCTTAGCTTCCACTTATGATGTTTTCCTACATTCCAACTCGACTTGTTACTATCAAGTCTCGTCTTTTTAAATTGTACTGCCAATATCTTTCCTGTCACCATTGGTTAATGATGCTTTGAATAGTGGGTACAGGATTACACCATAAGTTCTTATTCCTTTAAGCATTGGGCCAAGGTTTTACTTATGTGAAACACCACTTATGTTTCTTGGAGTCTTCAATTCCTTCTTTTGATTGTGGGTTTCATAGCATTCTTTGTGTTTAACATTGGGTGCTATGAGAGCTTTAGGCTTTAAATCAGGTTTGCCTCTTATTATGTTTTGTTGCATTCGAACTCAGCTCATTACTACCAAATCTCATCTTTCTAGATTGTAATGCTAATATCCTTCCTTTCACCTTTGGTTTATGATGCTTTGAACAATGGGTATAGGATTATACCTGAAGATCTTGGTTTTTCAGCATTGGGTCAAGCTTTCAGTTTTGTTAAACCTGAATTATGTTTTTTGGGGTCTTCGATTCTTTCTTTTGATTTTGGGTTTCATTTCATTCCGTGTTTAACATTAGGTCCATAATAGTTTTGGGCTTTAAATCAGGTTTGCCTAACAAAATTGAAATTTTTTTTCTCATTCCTCTTCTTAGCCGCCTCTTATTACGTTTTGTCACATTACAACTCAGCACATTACTACCAAATCTCATCTTTCTAGATTGTAATGCCAATATCCTTCCTTTCACAGTTGGTTCATGATGCTTTGAAGAGTGGGTATAGTATTACACCTTATGTTTTTGTTCCTTTGAGAATTGGGCCAAGGTTTTACTTTGGTGAAACATTATTGATGTTTCTTGGGGTCTTCAATTCCTTCTTTTGATTGTGGGTTTCATAGCATTCTTTGTGTCTAACATTGGGTGCAATGAGAGCTTTGTTCTTTAAATCAGGTTTGGTACTGAAAATTGGAGTCTTTTCTCTTGTTCTTTTTTTTAGCTGCCTCTTATTATGTTTTGTTTCATTCCAACTCATCTCATTACTATCAAATCTCCTCTTTCTTGATTGTAATGCCAATATCCTTCCTTTCACCTTTGGTTGATGATGCTTTGAACAGTGGGTAGAGGATTATACCTAAAGATCTTGTTCCTTTCACCTTTGGTTGATGATGCCTTGAACAGTGGGTCTTCAATTCCTTATTTTCATTGTGCGTTTCATTGCATTTTGTGTTTAACATTTGGTGCTATGAAAGCTTTGGGCTTTAAATCAAGTTTGCTTACCAAAATTGGAGTTTGTTCTCTAGTTTTTCTTCTTAGCTGCCTCTTGTTATGTTTTGTTGCAATCTAACTCTGCTCTTTACTACCTAATCTGTTCTTTCGAAATTGTAATGCCAATATCCTTCTTTTCACCTTTGGTTCATGATGCTTTGATTTGTGGGTATAAGGTTATACCTTAAGTCCTTGTTCCTTTGAGCATTGGGCCAATGTTTTACTTTTGTTAAACCTCAATTATGTTTCTTGGGTTCTTCAATTCCCTATTTTCATTGTGGGTTTCATTGCATTTTGTGTTTAACATTCGGTGTTATGAGAGGTTTGGGCCTTAAATCAAGTTTGCATATCAAAATTGGAATTTTTTCTCTAGTTTTTCTTCTTAGATGCCTCTTATTACGTTTTGCTGCAGTCCAACTCGACTAATTTATACCAAATCTCTTCTTTCTAAATTGTAATGCCAATATCCTTCCTTTGACCTTTAGTTCATGATGCTTTGAACCATGGGAATACGATTATATCATAAGTTCTTGTTCCTTGAGGCATTGGGCTAAGGTTTTACTTTTGTAGAATTTCAATTGGCTCATTACTACCTAATCTCTTCTTTCTAGATTGTAATACCAATATCCTTCCTTTCACATTTGGTTCATGATGCTTTGAATCATGGGCATAGGAGTATAACTTAAGTTCTTCTTCCTTCGAACATTGGCCAAGGTTTTACTTTTGTTAAACCTCAATTATGCTTCTTGGGGTCTTCAATTCTTATTTTCATTATGGGTTTCATTCTAAATTGTAATACAAATATCCTTCCTTTCACCTTTGGTTCATGAAGCTTTCAACAATCGGTATAGGATTATAACTTAAGTTCTTGTTCTTTTCAGCATTGGGTCAAGGTTTTACTTTTATGAAACCTCAATTATGTTTCTTGGTGTCTTCAAATCCTTATTTTCATTGTGGGTTTCATTGCATTCCTTGTGTTCAACATTAGGTGCTATGAGAGCTTTGGGCTTTAAATCAAGCTTGCTTATCAAAATTGGAGATTTTTCTCTAGTCCTTTTCCGTAGCTGCCTCTTATTATGTTTTGTTGCATTCCAACTCTGCTCATTTCTACCTAATCTCTTGTTTCTAGATTATAATGCCAATATCCTTTCTTTCACCTTTGGTTCATGATACTTTGAACAATAGGTATAGGATTATAACTTAGGTTCTTGTTCCTGTGAGCATTAGGCCAAGGTTTTACTTCTGTGAAACCTCAATTATGTTTTTTGGGTTCTTCAATTCCTTCTTTTGATTTTGGATCTTATTGCATTCTTTGTGTTTAACATTCAGTGCTATGAGTTTTTTTTTTCTCTTGTTCATCTTCTTTGCTGCCTCTTATTATGTTTTGTTGCATTCCAACATGCCTCATTACTACCAAATCTCTTCTTTCTAGATTGTAATGCCTAGATCCTTCCTTTCACCTAGGATTATACCTTAAGTTCTTGTTTCTTTCAGCATTGGGCCAAGTTTTACTTTTGTTAAACATTAATTACGCTTCTTGGGATCTTCAAATCCTTATATGCATTATGGGTTTCATTGCATTCTTTGTGTTTAACATTGGGTGCTATGAGAGCTTTGGGCTTTCAATCAAGTTTGCTTATCAAAATAGGAGTTTTTTCTCTAGGCCATCTTCTTAGCTCCCGCTTATTACATTTTGTTGCATTTCAACTAGGCTCATTACTACCTAATCTCTTCTTTCTAGATTGTAATGCCAATATCCTTCCTTTCACCATTGGTTCATGATGCTTTGAATAGTGGGCATAGTATTATAACATAAGTTCTTGTTCATTTGCACATTGGGCCAAGGTTCTACTTTTGCTAAACCTCAATTATGTTTCTTGGGGTCTTCAATTCCTTATTTTCATTGTGGGTTTCATTGCATTTTGTGTTTAACATTTGGTGCGGCTTTAAATCAGGTTTGCTTATCAAAATTGGAGTTTTTTCTCTAGTTTTTCTTCTTAGCTGCCTCTTATTATGTTTTGTTGCATTCCAACTTGCCTCATTACTACCTAATCTCTTCTTACTAGATTGTAATGCTAATATCCTTCCTTTCACCTTTAGTTCACGATCCTTTGAACAGTGGTCATCAGATTATAACTTAAGTTCTTGTTCTTTTGAGCATTAGGCCAATGTTTAACTTTTTTTAAACCTCAATTATGTTTCTTAGGGTCTTTAATTCCTTCTTTTGATTATGGGTTTCATTGCATTCTTTGTGTTTAACATTGGGTGCTATGAGAGTTTTGGGCTTTAAATTGTGTTTGCTTATCAAAATTAGAGTTTTTTTCTCTAGTTCTTCTTGTCAACTAACTCTTATTATGTTTTGTTGCATTCCAACATGGCTCATTACTACCAAATCTCTTCTTTCAAGATTGTAATGCCTATATCCTTCCTTTCACCTTTGGTTCATGATGCTTTGAACTCTGAGTATAGGATTATACCCTAAGTGCTTGTTCCTTTCAGCATTGGACCAAGGTCTTACTTTTCTTAAACCTTAATTAAGATTCTTGGGGTCTTTAATTCCTTATTTTCATTGTGGGTTTCATTGCATTCTATGTGTTTAACATTGGGTGCTATGAGAGCTTTAGGTTTTAAATCAGGCTTGCTTATCATAATTGGAGTTTTTTCTCTCATTCTTCTTCTTAGCCGCCTCTTATTACGTTTAATGGCATTCCAACTCGGCTCATTACAACCTAATCTCTTTTTTATAGATTGTAATGCCATTATCCTTCCTTTCCCTTTTAGTTCATGATGCTTTGAACTATGGGTATACGATTATATCTTAAGTTCTTGTTCCTTTGGGCATTGGGCCAAGGTTTTACTTTTGTTAAACCTCTATTATGTTTCTCGGGGTCTTCAATTCCTTCTTTTGATTGTGGGTTTTACTGCATTCTTTGTGTTTAACATTGGGTGCTATGAGAGGTTTGGGCTTTAAATCAGGTTTGCTTATCAAGATTGGAGTTTTTTCTCTCGTTCTTCTTCTTAGCTGCCTCTTGTTACGTTTTGTTGCATTTCAACTTGGCTCATTACTAGCAAATCTCTTCTTTCTAGATTTTAATGCCAGTATCCTTCCTTTCCCCTTTGTTTCATAATGCTATGAACTGTGGGCCAAGGTTTCAGCTTTGGGCCAAGGTTTTACTTTTGTTAAGCCTCAATTATGTTTCTTAGGGTCTTCAAATCCTTATATTCATTGTGGGTTTCATTGCATTCTTTGTGTTTAACATTGGGTGTTATGAGAGCTTTGGGCTTTAAATCAGGTTTGCTTATCAAGATTGGAGTTTTTTCTCTCCTTCTTCTTCTTAGCTGCTTTTGTTTACATTTTGTTGCATTCCAACTTGGCTCATTACTTCCAAATCTCTTCTTTTTAGATTTTAATGCCAATATCCTTCCTTTCATCTTTGGATCATGATGCATTGAACTGTTGGTATAGGATTATACCTTAAGTTCTTGTTCCTTTCAGCATTGGGCCAAGGTTCCACTTTTGTTAATCCTCAATGATGTTTCTTGGGGTCTTCAATTCCTTTTTTTGATTGTGGACTTCTTTGCATTCTTGGTGTTTAACATTCGGTGCTATGAGAGCTTTGGGCTTTAAATCAAGTTTGCTACTCAAAATTCAAGTTTTTTTTTCATAGTTGTTCATCTTAGTTGCCTCTTATTACGTTTTGTTGCATTCCAACTTGGCTTATTACTACCAAATCTCTTCTTTCTAGATTGTAATGCAAATATCCTTGCTTTCACCTTTAGTTCATGATGCTTTGAACTCTAGTTATAGGATTATACCTTAAGTTCTTGATCCTCTTACCATTAGGCCAAGGTTTTACTTTTGTTAAACCTTAAATATGTTTTTAGAGGTCTTCAATTCCTTCTTTTCATTGTGGGTTTCATTGCATTCTTTGTGTTTAATGTTGGGTGCTATAAGAGCTTTGTTCTTTAAACCAGGTTTGCTTATCAAAGTTAGGGTTTTTTCTCCAGTTCTTCTTCTTAGCTACCTTTTATTTTGTGTTGTTGCATTTCAACTCGTTTCATTACTACCAAATCTCTTATTTCTAGATTGTAATCCCAATATCCTTCCTTTCAACTTTGGTTCATGATGGTTTGAACCATGGGTATAGGATTATACTTTATGTTCTTGTCCCTTTAAGCATTAGGACAAGGTTTTTCTTTTGTTAAACCTCAATTATGTTTCTTGGGGTCTTCAATTCCTTCCTTTCATTGTCGGTTTCATAGCATTCTTTGCATTTAACATTGCATACTCTGAGAGCTTTGCACATTAAATCTAGTTTGCTTATCAAAATTGGGGTTTTTTCTCTTGTTCTTCTTCTTCGCTACCTCTTATTTCATTTTGTTGCATTCCAACTCTGCTCATTACTACCAAATCTCTTCTTTCTAGATTGTAATGCCAATATCCTTCCTTTCACCTTTGGTTCACTATGCTTTGAACAATGGGCATAACATTATACCTTAAGTTCTTGTTCCGTTGAGCATTGGGCCAAGGTTTTACTTTTGTTAAACGTCAATTATCTTTCTTGGAGTCTTCAATTACTTCTTCTGATTTAGGTTTCATTGCATTCTTTGTGTTTAACCTTGTGTGCTGTGAGAGCTTTGGGCTTTGAATCCATTTTCCTTATCAAAATTGGGGTTTTTTTGTCCTGTTCTTCTTCTTAGTTGCCTCTTGTTACGTTTTATTGCATTCCAACATGCCTCATTACTACCAAATCAATTTTTTCTAGCTTGTAATGCCAATATCCTTCCTTTCACCTTTGGTTCATGATGTTTTGAACTGTGGCTATAGGATTATACTTTCTGTTCTCATTCCTTTGAGCATTGGGCTAAGGTTTTACTTTTGTTAAACCTCAATTATATTTCTTGGGGTCTTCAATTCCCTCTTTTCATTATGGGTTCCATAGCATTCTTTGTGTTTAACATTGGGTGCTATGAGAGCTTTGAGCTTGAAGTCAAGTTTTGTTATCAAAATTGGGGTTTTTTCTCTTGTTCATCTTCTTAGCTGCCTCTTATTTCCTTTTGTTGCTTTCCAACTCGGCTCATTACTACCAAATCCCTTCTCTCCAGATTGTAATGCCAATATCCTTCCTTTCACCATTGGCTCATGATGCTTTGAACACTGGTTATAGGATTATACCATAAGTTTTTGTTCCTTTGAGTTTTGGGCCAAGGTTTCAGTTTTGTTAAACAACCATTTTGTTTCTTGGGGTCTTTAATTCCTTCTTTTCATTGTGAGTTTCATTGCATTCTCTATGTTTAACATTGGTTGCTATGAGAGCTTTGGGCTTTAAATCAGGATTGCTTATGAAAATTGGAGTTTTTTCTCTAGTTTTTCTTCTTAGCTGCCTCTTATTACGTTTTGTTGCATTCAAACTCGGCTCATTACTATCGAATCTCTTCCTTCTAGATTATAATGCCAATATCCTTCCTTTCACCTTTGGTTCATAATGCTTTGAGCAGTTGGCATGAGATTATACCTTAAGTTCTTGTTCCTTTCAGCATTAGGCCAAGGTTTTACTTTTATTACGCCTCAACTATGTTTCTTGGGGTCTTCAATTCCTTCTTTTGATTGTGGGTTTCATCGCATTCTTTGTGTTTACCATTGGGTGCTAAGAGAGCTTTAGGCTTTAAATCAGGTTTGCTTATCAAAATTGGAGTTTTTTCTTTAGATCTACTTCTTGGCTGCTTCTTATTACGTTTTGTTGCCTTCCAAGTTGACTCATTAATACCAAGTGTCTTCTTTCTTGATTGTAATACAAATATGCTTCCTTTCACCTTCGGTTCATGATGCTTTGAGTAGTCGGTATAAGATTATACCTTATCTTCTTGTTCCTTTGAGCATTGGGCCAAGGTTTTACTTTTGTTAAACCTCAACTATGTTTCTTGGGGTCTTCAATTTCTTCTTTTGACTGTGGGTTTAATTGCATTCTTTGTGTTTAACATTGGGTGCTATGAGACTATTGGGCTTTAAATCAAGTTTGCTCATGAAAATTGGAGCTTCTTCTCTAGTTCTACTTCTTGGGTGCCTTTTATTATGTTTTGTTGCATTCCAACTCGGCTGATTACTACCAAATCTATTCTTTTTAGACTATAATGCCAATATCCTTCCTTTCACCCTTGGTTCTTGATGCTTTGAACTGTGCGTATAGGATTACGCCTTAAGTTCTTGCTCCTTTGAGCATTGGGCCAAGGTTTTACTTTTGGTGAACATTGTTTACATTTTTTAGGGTCTTCAATTCCTTCTTTTGATTGTGCCTTCATTGCATTCTTAGTGTTTCACATTGGGCTTTAAATGAGGTTCGCTTCTCAAAATTGGAGTCTTTTCTCTTGTTCTTCTTCTTAGTCGCCTCTTCGTTCAGCTCATTAACCCTTCGTTCTAGATTGTAATGCCAATATTCTTTCTTTCAACATAGGTTCATGATTCTTTGAACAGTGGGTATAGGATTATACCATAAGTTCTTGTTCCTTTAAGCATTGGGCCATGGTTTTACTTTTGTTAAACCTCAATTATGTTTCTTGGTGTCTTCAATTCCTTCTTTTGATTGTGGCTTTCATTGCATTATTAGTGTTTAACATTGGGCTTTAAATGAGGTTTGCTTATCAAAATTGGAGTTTTTCTCTTGTTCTTCTTCTTAGCTACCTTTTATTACGTTTTGTTGCATTCCAACTCGGCTCATTACAACCAAATCTCGTCTTTCTAGATTGTAATGCCAATATCCTTCCACTCACCTTTGGTTCATAAGGCTTTCAATAGTGGGTAAAGGATTATACCTTAAGATCTTGTTCCTTTCAGTATTGGGCCAAGGTTTTAATTTTGTTAAACTTGAATTATGTTTCTTGGGGTCTTCAATTCCTTCTTCTAACTGTGGGTTTCATTGCATCCCTTGTGTTTAACATTGGGTGCTATGATAGCTTTGGGCTTTAAATCAGGTTTGCTTATCAAAATTGGAGTTTTTTCTCTAGTTCTACTTCTCGGCTGCCTCTTATTACGTTTTGTTGCATTCCAACTCGCCTCATTACTACCAAATCTCTTATTTTTAGTTTTTAATGCCAATATCCTTCCTTTCACCCTTGGTTCTTGATGCTTTGAACTGTGGGTATAGGATTATACTTTAAGTTCTTGTTCCTTTGAGCATTGGGTCAAGGTTTTACTTTTGTTAAACAATGTTTATATTTCTTGGGGTCTTCAATTCCTTCTTTTGATTGTGGCTTTCATTGCATTCTTAGTATTTAACATTGGGCTTTAAATGAGGTTCACTTCTTGAAATTGGAGTCTTTTCTCTTGCTCTTCTTCTTAGCCACCTTTTATTATGTTTTGTTGCATTCTAACTCACCTTATTGCTACAAAATCTCTTCTTTCTAGAATGTAATGCCAATATCCTTCTTTTCACCAAAGGTTCATGATGCTTTGAACAGTGAGTATAGAATTATACCATAGGTTTTTGTTCCTTTAAGCATTGGCCAAGGTTTTACTTCTGTTAAACCTTAATTATGTTTCTTTATGTCTTCAATTCCTTCTTTTGATTGTGGCTTCCATAGCATTCCTTGTGTTTAACATTGGGCTTTAAATGAGGTTTTCTTCTCAAAATTGGAGTCATTTCTCTTATTCTTCTTCTTAGCTGCCTCTTCTTACATTTTGGTGCATTCCAACTCTCCTCATTACTATTGAATCTCATTTTTCTAGATTGTAATGTCAATATCCTTCCTCTCACCTTTGGTTTATAATGCTTTGAACGGTGGGCATAGGATTATACCTTAATTTCTTCTTCCTTTAAGCATTCAGCCAAGGTTTTACTTTTGTTAAATCTCAAATATGTTTCCTAGTGTGTTCAATTCCCTCTTTTCATTGTGGGTTTCATCTTATTCTTTGTGTTTAACATTGGGTGCTATGAGAGCTTTGGCCTATAAATTAGGATTGCTTATCAAAATTGTAGTTTTTCTTCTTAGCTGCCTCTTATAACATTTTGTTGCATTCCAACTCGACTCATTACTATTGAATCTCTTCCATCTATATTGTAATGCCTATATCCTTCCTTTCACCTTTGGTTTATGATGCTTTGAGTAGTTGGTATAGGATTATACCATAAGTTCTTGTTCCTTTCCGCATTGGGCCAAGGTTTTACTTTTGTTAAACCTCGACTGTGTTTCTAGGGGTCATCAATTCCTTCTTTTGATTGTGGGTTTCATTGTGTTCGACATTGGGTGCTAAGAGAATTTTGGGCTTTAAATCAAGTTTGCTTATCAAAATTGGAGATTTTTCTCTATTTTTTCTTCTTAGCTGCCTCTTATTACATTTTGTTGCATTCAAACTTGACTCTTTACTACCAAATCCCTTCTTTCTAGATTGTAATGCCAATATCCTTCCTTTCACCTATGGTTCATGAAGCTTTAAATAGTGGGTATAGGATTATACCTTAAGTTCTTGTCCCTTTCAACATTGGGCCAAGGTTTTACTTTTGTTAAACATCGTTTCTGTTTCTTGGGGTCTTCAATTCCTTCTTTTGATTATGGGTTTCATTGCATTCTTTGGGTTTAACATTGGTTGCTATGAGAGCCTTGGGCTTTAAATCAAGTTTGCTTCTTAAAATTGGAGTTTTTTTTCTCTAGTTCTTCTTCTTAGTAGTGTCTTATTACATTTTGTTGCATTCCAACTTAGCTCATTACAACCAAATCTTTTCTTTCTAGACTGTGATGCCAATATCTTTCCTTTAACCTTTGATTCATGATGGTTTGAACAGTTGGTATAGGATTATACCTCAAGTTCTTGTTTCCTTCAGCATTAGGCCAAGGTTTTACTTTTGTTAAACCTCAACTATGTTTCTTGTGGTCTTCAATTCCCATTTTTGATTATGGGTTTCATTGCATTCTTTGTGTTCAACATTGGGTGTCATGAGAGAGTTGGGCTTTAAATCAGGTTTACATGTTGAAATTGGGGTTTTTTCTCTAGTTTTTCTTCTTAGCTACCTCTTATTACGTTTTGTTGCATTCCAACTTGCTCATTACTACCAAATCTCTTCTTTCTAGATTGTAATGCCAATATGCTTCCTTTCTCCTTTGGTTCATGATGATGAGAACTGTAGAGATGATAAGTGGAAGGCTTCAATGGATGGAAAAGGTCCATTCCACATTCCAGAAGGCCTAATAACAGAAGCTAGAGCTTCAAAGGATGCAAGAGGTCTATTGCACATTCCAGAAGGCCTAATAACACGAGCTAGAGCTTCAATGGATGCAAGAGGTCCATTGCACATTCTAGAAGGCCTAATAACATGAGCTAGAGCCAGAAAGTTGAAAGAAACATTAAATGGGCTGATTAAGCACATTTGGGCCAAACAAACTTCAAAAGGTGTGAATTCAAGCTTAAAAGAGAGTCTAGGCTTTATTAATATCATTGGAGTACTTAAAAAGTTAGAACTAAGTAATAGCAGTCACTCCAAATTAAGAGTTGATTTTATGTGTAAGAATTTGTCCTTAGATAGGAATTCCTCCTAAATAAGCAATTCTCCTAAGTAGGAATTTGTGCCTCTTTAGGATTGTCATCTTAGCTTATAAATAGGCACCCCTTGTAACATCAGACAATTAGAACAAACAACTTTGAGTGAAATAGAAAGCAAGGGTTTTCTTTTAAGAACTAAAAAACTTATCAAGAGGTTTTTCTTCTTGTGGCGTTCAAATTGACATATCACTCTCAATTCCTTTCTTTTTTAGAGTGTGGCATCCATATGCTTCTTAAACACTTTAGATTCGTGGTCCTTCGAATGTTGGGTCTAGGGTTCAAGTTATTAAACTCTAATTTAGCTTTCTTGGTTGTCCCTTGATTCCATGTGTGCATTGAGTTCGTAAGCCACGTCTTTCCTAGTTGATTTCTTTGCATTCTTTGTGTTTAACATTTGGTGCTATTGACACGGAAAAGCCCCTAAAGACGTGGCTTAGGGACCCAACACACACAAGGAATCAAAGAATATCCAGGAAAGCTAAATTAGACTGTAAGAACACAAAAGAACCAAGGGAGAAAAACCCTTGCTTTCTATTTCACTCAAAGTTGTCTTATATGTTGGCTGATTTAGGGTGGATGCACTAGGGATGAAATCAATTTATGCTTAATTCCTCTTATAGGATGCAATCCACTTAGGACATCATCATGGAATACATCTTTAAATTCTTGCAATAGAACAACAACAGTAATAGGCAAAGATGGTTCAAGATTGTTAGTGTTAAAATAAGCCTCATTGTACAAAAGTATGATCATAGGTTGTTTGGCAAAAATTGATCTTTTGACATCACTTTCTTTTGCATAGAAACTTTCTCTTGTCTTCTCATGTCTTCTCCTCTCTTTTCTCGTTTTTCAATCTCTTTTTTCTGTTCACTCTCATTTTTTATCCTTAATTGATCCTTATAAGCTTGTTGAGGTGATAATGGTACAAGAGTGATGGGTTTTTCATTCATTACAAAGGAATATCGATTCTTGAATCCATCATATATAACTCGCCTGTCAAACTGCCAATGCCTTCCTAATAGAATGTGGCCCATATACATAGGTACAACATCACATAAAACTTCAACATGGTACCTTCCGATAGAGAATGACACGAACACTTGCTTATTTACCTTGACTTCACCACTCTCATTCATCCATTGAAGCTTATATGGCCTAAGATGCTTCATAATAGGTAAATTTAGTTTCTTAACCATAGTTGAGCTAGCAACATTAGTGCAACTCCCACCATCAATAATCATACTACATACTTTATCTTTGATGAGACACCTTGTCTAAAAGATATTATCTCGTTGCACCTCATTTTCTTCCTTTACTTGCACATTCAATGCTCACATTGTGATGAGAGTTACTTCATTAACTGGATACTACTCTCCATCACTTTGACCCTCTGATGATGGCACAAAATCATCATCTTCATGGTCATAGGCACGTTTCAAATGCCTTCTTGCTTTAGGAGCCTCATATTCTTCGTACCTCCTTTGCAACTTTGATCTTGTTTTAGCTTGCTCCTCCATCCTCTCTCTTATATCATCAAATCTGGTATTCATGTGCTTAAATAGCTTGGATCATGAAGGACATGTCAATAGCTCCCTCCTGAGCAGCACCTTTGTCTTTCAAAGTCATATTATTTCTTCTGATTTGGAGCCATTCTTTGATACCAATTGATGTGAAAAAGACGTGGCTTAGGGACCCAACAAACACAAGGAATCAAAGGACAACCAGGAAAGCCAAATCAAAGTTTAATGACATAAACCCTAGACCCGATATTTGAAGGAACATGAACCTAGGGTATTCAAGAAGGATATGAATGCCACAGTCCAGGAAAGAAAGGAATTGGGAGTGATAAGTCGATTTGAATGCCATAAGAAGAAGAACCTCTTGATAAGTTTTTTAGTTCTCAAAAGAACTGAGGGAGAAAAACCCTTGCTTTTTATTTCACTCAAAAGAGGCACAGATTCCTACTTAAGACTATTCCTTATTTAGGAGGAATTTCTATCTAAGGACAAATTCTTACACAAAAAATAAACTCCTAGTTTGGAGTGATTACTATTACTTAGTCCCAACTCTTTAAGTACTCCAATGATATTAATAAGGCTTGGACTCTCTTTCAGGATTGAATTCGCCCCAGTTCAAGCTTGGTTGGCCTGAATGTCCTTAATCAGCCCATTTAGTTCTTCTTTCATCTTTCTGGCTCTAACCCTTGATATTAGGTCTCTTGGAATGTGCAATGGACCTCTTGCATCGATTAAAAATATAGATTGTATTATTAGACCTTCTAGAATGTGCAACGGACCTCTTGTATCCATTGAAGCTCTAACTCATATTATTGGCCTTCTAGAATGTGAAATGGACCTCTTGTATCCAGTGAAGCCTTCCACCAATTATCTTTATAGTTCTCATCAGCTATGAGAGCTCTGGGCTTTAAATCAGGTTTACTTATCAAAATTGGAGTTTTTTTGTCTAGTTTTTCTTCTTAGCTACCTTTTGTTATGATTTGTTGCATTCTAACTCACCTCATTACTACTAAATCTCTTATTTCTAGATTGTCATGCCAATATCTTTCCTATCACCTTTGGTTCATGAGGGTTTGAACAGTTGGTATAGGATCACACCTTAAGTTCTTGTTCCTTTCAGCAATGGTCCAAGGTTTTACTTTGGTTAAACCTCAACTATGTTTCTTGGGGTCTTCAAGTCCTCCTTTTGATTGTGGGTTTCATTGCATTATTTGTGTTTAAGATTGGGTGTTATGAGAGCTTTCAGCTTTAAATCAGGTTTGCATATCAAAATTGGAGTTTTTTCTCTAGTATTTCTTCTTAGCTGCCTCTTATTACATTTTGTTGCATTCCAACTCACCTCATTACTACGAAATCTCTTCTTTCTAGGTTGTAATGCCAATATCTTTCCTTTCACTTATGGTTCATGATGGTTTGAACATTCGGTATAGGATTATACCTTAAGTTCTTGTTCCTTCAGCATTGGGCTAAGGCTTTACTTTTTTTAAACCTGAATTATGTTTCTTTGGGTCTCCAATTCCTTCTTTTGATTGTGGGTTTCATTGCATTCTTTGTGTTTAACATTAGGTGCTATGAGAGGTTTGGGCTTTAAATCAAGTAGCTTATCAAAATTGGAGTTTTTTCTCTAATTTTTGTTCTTAGCTGCCTCTTATTATGTTTTATTGCATTCCAACTCGTCTTGTTACTACCAAATATCTTCTTTCTAGATTATAATTCCAATATCTTTCCTTTCACTTTTGGTTCATGATGCTTTGAACATTCGCTATAGGATAATACCTTAAGTTCTTGTTCCCTTCAGCATTGGGCCAAGGTTTTACTTTTGTTACCTCAACTATGTTTCTTGTGGTCTTCAATTCCTTCTTTTGATTGTGGGTTTCATTGCATGCTTTGTGTTTCACATTGGGTGCTATGAGAGCTTTGTGTTTTAAATCAAGTTTGCATATCAAAATTGGAGATTTTTCTCTAGTTTTTCTTCTTAGCTGCCTCTTATTACATTTTGTTACATTCCAACATGACTCCTTACCACCAAATGTCTTCTTTCAAGATTCTAATGCCAATATCTTTCCATTCACCATTGGTTCATGATGCTTGGAACAGTGGTTGTAGGATTATACCTTAAGTTCTTGTTCCATTGATCATTGGGCCAAGGTTCTGCTTTCGTGAAACCTTAATGATGTTTATTGGGGTCTTCAATTCCTTCTTTTGATTCTAGGTTTCATTGCATTCTTTGTGTGTAATATTGGGAGCTATAAGAGCTTTGGGCTTTAAATCAAGTTTGCTTTTCAAAATTGGAGTTTTTTCTCTAGTTTTTCTTCTTAGCTGCCTCTTATTACTTTTTGTTGATTTCCAACTCGGCTCATTACTACCAAATCTCTTCTTTCTAGATTGTAATGCCAATATCTTTCCTTTCACTTTTGGTTCATGATGGTTTGAACATTCGGTATGCAATTATACCTTAAGTTCTTGTTCCTTTCAACATTAGGTCAAGGTTTTACTTTTGTTAAACCTCAACCATGTTTCTTATGGTCTTCAATTCTTTCTTTTGATTGGGGTTTCATTGGATTCTTTGTGTTTAACATTGAGTGGTACGAGAGCTTTGGGCTTTTAATCGAGTTTACATATCAAAATTGGAGTTTTTTCTCTAGTTTTTCTTTTTAGCTGCCTCTTATTACATTTTGTTGCATTCCAACATGGCTCATTACCCCCAAATGCCTTCTTTCAAGATTCTAATGCCAATATCTTTCCTTTCATCTTTGGTTCATCATGCTTTGTACAGTGTTACAAGATTATACCTTAAGTTCTTGTTCCTTTGAGCATTGGGCCAAGGTTCTCCTTTTGTTAAATCTCAATTATGTTTCTTGGGGTTTTCAATTCCTCCTCTTGATTGTGGGTTTCATTGCATCCTTTGTGTTTAACATTGGGTACTATGAGAGCTTCGGGCTTTAAATCAAGTTTGCTTATCAAAATTGCTGTTTTTTCTCTAGTTCTTCTTCTAAGCTACCTCTTCTTGCATCTTGTAGCATTCCAACTTGGCCCATTACTACCATATATCTTCTTTCTAGATTGTAATGCCAATATCTTTCTTATCGCCTTTGGTTCATGATGGTTTGAAAAATCGGTATAGGATTATACCTTACGTTCTTGTTTCCATTAGCATTGGGCCTAGGGTTTACTTTTGTTAAACCTCACTATGTTTCTTGTGCTGTTCATTTCCTTCTTTTGATTATGGGTTTCATGGCATTCTTTGTGTTTAGATTGGTGTTATAAGAGCTTTGAGCTTTAAAGCAGGATTGCTTATAAAAATTGAAGTTTTTCTCTAGTTTTTCTTCTTAGTTGCATCTTATTATGTTTTGTTGCATTCCAACATGCCTTATTACCACCAAATCTCTTCTTTCTAGATTCTAATGCCAATATCTTTCCTTTCAGTTTTCGTTCATCATGATTTGAACAGTGGTTATAGGGTTATACCTTAAGTTCTTGTTCCTTTGAGCATTGGGCCAAGGTTCTACTTTTGTTAACCCTCAATTATGTTTCTTGGGGTTTTCAATTCCTCCTTTTGATTTTGGGTTTCATTGCATTCTTTGTATTTAACAATGGGTGCTATGGGAGCTTTTGGTTTTAAATCAAGTTTGCTTATCAAAATTGCTGTTTTTTCTCTAGTTCTTCTTCTAAGCTACCTCTTCTTGCATTTTGTAGCATTCCAACTCAGCTCATTACTTCCAAATATCTTCTTTCTAGATTGTAATGCCAATATCTTTCCTTTCTCCTTTGATTCATGATGGTTTGAACAATCGGCATAGGATTATACCTTAAGTTCTTGTTTCCTTCAGCATTCGGCCAAGGGTTTACTTTTGTTAAACCTCTACTATGTTTCTTCCCTTGTTCAATTCCTTCTTTTGATTGTGGGTTTCATGGCAGTCTTTGTGTTTAACATTGGTGCTATGAGAGCTTTGGGCTTTAAATCAGGTTTGCTTATCAAAATTGAAGTTTTTCTTCTTAGCTGCCTCTTACTACGTTTTGTTGCATTCCAACACGGCTCATTACCACCAAATGTCTTCTTTCTAGATTGTATTGCCAATATCTTTCCTTTCACCTTTGGTTCATCATGCTTTGAACAATGGTTACAGGATTATACTTTAAGCTCTCGTTCCATTGAGCATTGGGCCAAGGTTTTACTTTTGTTAAACCTCAACTATGTTTCTTGTGGTCTTTAATTCCTTCTTCTGAATGTTGGTTTCATTGCAGTCTTTGTGTTTAACATTGATGCTATGAAGGCTTTGGGCTTTAAATCAGGTTTGCTTTTCAAAATTGAAGTTTTTCTCTACTTTTTCTTCTTAGCTGCCTCTTATTACATGTTGTTGCATTCCAACATGGCTCAATACCATCAAATGTCTTCTTTCTAGATTCTAATGCCAATATCTTTCCTTTCAGTTTTGGTTCATCATGCTTTGAACAATGGTTATAAGATTATACCTTAAGTTCTTGTTCCTTTGAGCATTGGGCCAAGGTTTTCCTTTTGTTAAACCTTAATTATGTTTCTTAGGGTTTTCAATTGCGCCTTTTGATTATGGGTTTCATTGCATTCTTTGTGTTTAACATTGGGTGCTATGAGAGTTTCGGGCTTTAAATCAGGTTTGTTTATCAAAACTGACGTTGTTTCTCTAGTTCTTTTTCTTAGCTATCTCATCTTGCATTTTGTCATGCTCCAACTCAGCTCATAACTACCAAATATCTTCTTTCTAAATTGTAATGCCAATATCTTTCCTTTCACCTTGGGTTCATGATGGTTTGAACATTTGGTATAAGATTATACATTAAGTTCCTGTTTCCTTCAGTATTGGGCCAAGGGTTTGCTTTTGTTGAAACTCTACTATGTTTCTTCTGGTGTTCAATTCCCTCTTTTGATTATGGGTTTCATGGCAGTCTTTGTCTTTAACATTGGTGCTATGAAGCGATGGGCTTTAAATCAGGTTTGCTTATCAAAATTGTAGTTTTTCTTCTTAACTGCATCTTATTATGTTTTGTTGCATTCCAACAAGGCTCATTACCACCAAACATCTTCTTTCTATATTGTATTCCAATGTCTTTCCTTTCACCTTTGGTTCATCATGCTTTGTGCAGTGGTTACAGGATTATACCTTAAGTTCTTATTCCTTTGAGCATTAGGCCAAGGTTTTACTTTTGTTAAACCTCAACTATCTTTCTTGTGGTCTTCAATTCCTTCTTTTGAATGTGGGTTTCATTGCATTCTTTGTTTTTAACACTGAGGCTATGAAAGCTTTGGGCTTTCAATCAGGTTTGCTTATCAAAATTGGAGTTTTCTCTCTAGTTCTTCTTCTTAGCTGCCTCTTATTATATTTTGTTGCATTCGAACTCACCTCATTACTACCAAATGTCTTCTTTCTAGATTGTAATGCCAATATCCTTCCTTTCACCATTAGTTCATGAAGCTTTGAACAATGGTTATAGGATTTTACCTTAAGTTCTTGATCCTTTAAGCATTGGGCCAAGGTTTTCTTTTGTTAAACCTGAATTATGTTTCTTAGGGTCTTCAATTCCTTCTTTTTATTGTGAGCTTCATTGCATTCTCTTTGTTTAACACTTGCTGCTATGAGAGTTTTGGTCTTTAAATCAGGTTTGCTTATCAATCTTGGAGTTTTTTCTCTAGTTTTTCTTCTTAGCTGCCTCTTATTACGTTTTGATGCATTCCAACTCGCCTCATTACTACCAAAGCTCTTCTTTCTAGATTGTAATGCCAATATCCTTCCTTTCACCATTGGTTTATGATGCTTTGAACACTTGTTATAAGATTATACCCTAAGTTCTTATTCCTTTGAGCATTCGGCCAAGGTTTTTCTTTTGTTAAACCTATATTATGTCTCTTGGGGTCTTCAATTCCTTCCTTTCATTGTGAGTTTCATTGCATTGTCTGTGTTTAACACTGGCTGCTATGAGAGCTTTGGGCTTTAAATAAGGTTTGCTTATCAAAATTGGAGTTTTTTCTCGAGTTTTTCTTCTTAGCTGCCTCTTATTACGTTTTCATGCATTCCAACTCACCTCATTGCTACCAAATCTCTTCTTTCTAGATTGTAATGCCAATATCCTTCCTCTCACCATTGGTTCATGATGCTTTGAACACTTGTTATAGGATTATACCTTAAGTTCTTGTTTCTTTGAGCATTCGGCCAAGGTTTTTCTTTTGTTAAACCTGAATTATATTTCTTGGGGTCTACAATTCCTTCTTTTCATTGTGAATCTCATTGCATTGTCCGTGTTTAACACTGGCCACTATGAGAGCTTTGGGCTTTAAATCAGGTTTGCTTATCAAAATTGGAGTTTTTTCTCTACTTTTTCTTCTTAGCTGCCTCTTATTACATTTTGTTGCATTCCAACACACCACCAAATGTCTTCTTTATAGATTCTAACGCCAATATCTTTCCTTTCACCTTTGGTTCATCATGCTTTGAATAGTGGTTACTAGATTATACCTTAAGTTCTTGTTTGTTTGAGCATTGGGCAAGGTTTTACTTTTTTTAAACCTCAACAATGTTTCTTGTGGTCTTTAATTCCTTCTTTTCAATGTGGGTTTCATTGCATTCTCTATGTTTACCATTGGGTGATATGAGAGCTTTGGGCTTTAAATTAGGTTTGCTTATCAAAATTGGAGTTTTTTTCTCTAGTTTTTCTTCTTTGCTGCCTCTTATTCATTACTTCCAAATCTCTTCTTTCTAGAATGTATATCCTTCCTTTCACCATTGGTTCATGATGCTTTGAACACTAGTTATATGATTATACCTTAATTCCTTCTTCCTTTAATCTTTAGGCTAGGGTTTTTCTATTGTTAAACCTCAAGTATGTTTCTTAGGGCCTTTAATTCCTTCTTTTCATTGTGAGTTTCATTGCATTCTCTATGTTTACCATTGGGTGCTATGAGAGCTTTGGGCTTTAAATATAGTTTGCTTATCAAAATTGGTGTTTTTTTTTCTAGTTTTTGATCTTTGCTGCCTCTTATTACGTTTAGTTGCTTTCCAACTCGCCTCATTACTACCAAGTATCCTCTGTGTAGATTGTAATGCCAATATCCTTCCTTTCACCAATGGTTCATGATCTTTTGAACACTGGTTATATGATTATACCTTAGGTTCTTGTTCATTTGAGCTGTGGACCAAGGTTTTTCTTTTGTTAAACCTCAATTATGTTTCTTGGTGTCTTCAATTCCTTCTTTTCATTGTGAGTTTTATTGCTGTCTTTGTGTTTAACATTGGATGCTAGGAGAGCTTTGGGCTCTAAATCAGGTTTACTTATCAAAATTGGAGTTTTTCTTTAGTTTTTCTTTTTAGCTGCCTCTTATTACGTTTTGTTGCTTTCCAACATGGCTCATTACCACGAAATGTCTTCTTCCTAGATTGTATAGCCAATATCTTCCCTTTCTTATTTGGTTCATCTTTTTTGAACAATGGTTACAGGATTATACCTTGAGTTCTTGTTCCTTTAAACATTGGCCCAAGGTTTTACTTTTGTTAAACCTCAACTATGTTTCTTGTGGTCTTCAATTCCTTCTTTTGAATGTGGGTTTCATTGCATTTTTTGTGTTTAACATTGAGTGCTCTGAGAGCTTAGGGCTTTAAATCTTGTTTGCATATCAAAATTGGAGCTTTTCTCTTGTTTTTCTTCTTAGCTGCCTCTTATTACGTTTTGTTGCATTGCAACACAGCTCATTACGACCAAATGTCTTCTTTCTCAATTCTAATGCCATATCTTTCCTTTCACCTTTTGTGCATCATGCTTTGAACAGTGGTTACAGGATTATACCTGAAGTTCTTTTTCCTTTGAGCATTGGGCCAAGGTTCTCCTTTTGTTAAACCTCAATTATGTTTCTTAGGGTTTTCAATTGCTCCTTTCGATTATGGGTTTCATTGCATTCTTTGTGTTTAACATTGGGTGCTATGAGAGCTTCGGGCTCTTCTTGCCTTTTGTTGCATTCCAACTCGACACATTACAACCAAATATCTTCTTTCTAGATTGTAAGGCCAATATCTTTCCTTTCACCATTGGTTCATGATGGTTTGAACAATAGGTATAGGATTATACCTTAAGTTATTGTTTCCTTCAGCATTGGGCCAAGGGTTTACTTTTGTTAAACCTCTACTATGTTTCTTGTGGTCTTCAATTCCTTCTTTTGATTATGGGTTTCATGGCATTCTTTGTATTTAACATTGGTGCTGTGAGAGCTTTGGGCTTTAAATCAGATTTGCATATCAAAATTGGAATATTTCTTGACTTGTTCTTCTTAGCTGCCTCTTAGTACGTTTTGCTGCATTCCAACACGGCTCATTACCACCAAATGTCTTCTTTCTAGATTCTAATGCCAATATCTTTCCTTTTACCTTTGGTTCATCATGCTTTGAAGAGTGGTTATAGGATTATACCTTAAGTTCTTGTTCTTATGGGCATTAGGCGAAGGTTCTCCTTTTGTTAAACCTTAATTATGTTTCTTAGGGTTTTCAATTCCTCCTTTTGACAATGGGTTTCATTGCATTCATTGTGTTTAGCATCGGGTGCTATGAGAGCTTCACGCATTAAATTAGGTTTGGTTATCAAAATGAGAGTTTATTTTTGTAGTTCTTCTTCTTAGCTACCTCTTCTTGTGTATTGTTGCATTCGAACTTGGCTCATTACTACCAAATATCTTCTTTCTAGATTGTAATGCCAATATCCTTCCTTTTACTATTGGTCATGATGCTTTTGAACACTGGTTATAGGATTATACCTTAAGTTCTTGTTCCTTTGAGCTTTAGGCCAGGGTTTTTTTTTGTTAAACCTCAATATATTTCTTGGGGCCTTCAATTCCTTCTTTTTCATTGTCAGTTTCATTGCATTCTTTATGTTACCATTGGGCACTATGAGAGCTTTGGGCTTTAAATCTAGTTTGATTTATCAAAATTGAGTTTTTCTCTAGCTTTTTCATCTCAGCTGCCTCTTATTACATTTGTTGCATTTCCAGCATGGCTCATTACCACCAAATATCTTTTTCTAGATATGTAATGCAAATATCTTTCTTTTGACCATTGGCTCATGATGCTTTGAACAGTGGTTGTGGATTATACCTTAAGTTCTTGTTCCTTGAGCATTGGCCAAGTTTCCACTTTCGTGAAACCTCAATGATGTTTCTTGGGGTCTTCAATTCCTTATTTTGATCAGGGTTTCATTGCATTCTTTGTGTGTAACATTGGGTGTTATGAGTGTTTTGGGCTTTAAATCAGGTTTGCTTATCAAAATTGAAGTTTTTTCTCTAGTTTTTCTTCTTAGCTAACTCTTATTATGTTTTGTTGAATTCCAACTTGGCTCATTACTACCAAATATCTTCTTTCTAGATTGTAATGCCAATATACTTCCTTCCACCATTGGTTTATGAAGTTTTGAACAGTGTGTATAGGATTACACCTTAAGTTCTTGTTCCTTTCATCATTGCACCAAGGCTTTACTTTTGTGAAACCAAAATTATGTTTCTTGTGGTCTTCAATTCCTTCTTTTCATTGTGAGTTTCATTGCATTCTCTGTGTTTAACACTGGCTGCTATGAG
>JAIRCJ010000214.1:465872-699921 GCA_020883675.1 Bruguiera gymnorhiza
TCTTTTCTCTAGTTTTTCTTCTTAGCTGCCTCTTATTACGCTTTGTAGCATTCCATCTCACCTCATTACTACCAAATGCCTTCTATCTAGATTGTAATGCCAATATCCTTCCTTTCACCATTGGTTCATGATGCCTTGAACATTGGTTATAGGATTATACCTTATGTTCTTGTTCCTTTGTGCATTGGGCCAAGGTTTTTCTTCTGTTAAACCTGAATTATGTTTCTTGGGGTCTTTAATTTCTTCTTTTCATTGTGAGTTTCATTGCATTCTCTGTGTTTAACATTGGCTGCTATCAGAGCTTCGGTTTTAAATCAGGTTTGCTTATCAAAATTTGAGTGCTTTCTCTAGTTTTTCATCTTAGCTGCCTCTTATTGCGTTTTGTTGCATTTGAACATGGCTCATTACCACCAAATGTCTTCTTTCTAGATTGTATTGCCAATATCTTTCCTTTCACCTTTGGTTCATCATGCTTCAAAATGTGGTTACAGGATTATACCTTAAGTTCTTGTTCCTTTGAGCATTGGGCCGACATTAAACCTCAACTATGTTTCTTGTGGTCTTCAATTCCTTATATTGAATGTGGGTTTCATTGCATTCCTTTGAGCATTAAGGCAAGTTTCTCCTTTTGTTAAACCTCAATTATGTTTCTTAGGGTTTTCCATTCCTTCTTTTGATTAAGGGTTCCATTGCATTTTTGGGTTTAACATTGGGTGCTATGAGAGCTCCGACCATTAAATCAGGTTTGCTTATCATGAAGCTTTGAATAGTGGGTATAGGATTATAGCTTAAGTTCTTGTTCCTTTGAGCATTGGCCCAAGGTTTTTCTTTTGTTAAACCAAAATTGTGTTTCCTAAGGCCTTCAATTCCTTCCTTTCATTGTGAGTTTCATTGCATTTTCTATGTTTAATATTGGCTGCTATGAGAGCTTTGGGCTTTAAATCAGGTTTGCTTATCAAAATTGGACTTTTTTCTTTTGTTTTTCTTCTTAGCTGCCTCTTATTATGTTTTGTTGCATTCCAACTCGCCTCATTACTACCAAATCTCTTCTTTCTAGATTGTAATAACAATATCCTTCCTTTCACCATTGGTTCATGAAGCTTTCAATAGTGTGTATAGGATTATACCTTAAGTTCTTGTTCCTTCTAGCATTGGGCCATGGTTTTACTTTTGTTAAACCTCAATTATGTTTCTTGGGGTCTTCAATTCCTTCTTTTCATTTTGAGTTTCACTACATTCTCTATGTTTAACATTGGCTGCTATGAGAGCGTTGTGCCTCTTATTACGTTTTGTTGCATTCCAGCTCCCCTTATTACAACCAAATCTCTTCTTTCTATATTGTAATGTCAATATCCTTCCTTTCACCTTTGTTCATGAAGCTTTGAACAGTGGGTATAGGATTATACCTTATGTTCTTGGTCCTTTGAGCATTGGGCCAAGGTTTTACTTTTGCTAAATCTGAATTATGTTTCTTGGGGTCTTCAATTCCTTCTTTTCATTGCATGCTCTATGCTTAACATTGGGTGCTATGAAAGCTTTGGGCTTTAAATCAACTTTGCTTGTCAAAATTGGAGTTTTTTCTCTAGTTTCTCTTCTTAGGTGCCACTTATTAGGTTTTGTTGTATTACAACTCGCCTCATTACTACCAAATCTCTTCTCTCTAGATTGTAATTCCATTATCCTTCCTTTCACCATTGGTTCATGATGCTTTGAACAGTGGGTATAGAATTATACCTTAATTTCTTGTTCCTTTCAGCATTGGGCCAAGGTTTTACTTTTGTTAAACCTCAATTATGTTTGTTGGGGTCTTCAATTCCTTCTTTTCATTTTGAGTGTCACTGCATTCTCTATGTTCAACATTGGCTGCCATGAGAGGTTTATGCTTTAAATCAAGTTTGCTTATCAAAATTGGAGATTTTTCTCTTGTTTTTCTTCTTAGCTGCCTCTTATTATGTTTTGTTGCATTCCAACTCGCCTCATTACTATTAAATCTGTTCTTTCTAGATTCTAATGCCAATATCTTTCCTTTCACCATTTGTTCATGAAGCTATCAACAGTGTGTATATTATTATAGCTTAAGTTCTTGTTCCGTCCAGTATTGGGCCAAGGTTTTACTTTTGTTAAACCTGAATTATGTTTCTTGGCGAGGATGGCAGATGATTAGTTCCTTCAAAACTAATTCTGAACTTCCATACTTGGGTGTGTTGGATCAATAGACTTATCTTCTTCAATGTTGTTGTTGTTAGAAGTGGCGTCTTAATCTTATAGTTCTAGCTCTTAGTTATTTATAATCATTGGCTCAGAATTCCAAATCCCTTAACTTTTGTTAGAACGATCCTATACCAACATTGGGGTTAGGTTCCATTTACAAATAATTGCAATTCATATCAAGCAGCCACTTAATACATTTTGTTGCTTTCCAACTCAGCTCTTTACTACCAAGTCTCTTCTTTCGAGATTTTAATGCCAATATGCTTCCTTTCAACTTTGGTTTATGAAGTTTTGAAAAGTGGGTATACGATTATACCTTAAGTTCTTGTTCCTCCAAGCATTGGGCCAAGGTTTTTCCCTTGTTAAACCTCAATTATGTTTCCTGGGGTTTTGAATTCCATCTTTTCATTGTGAGTTTCACAGCATTCTCTATGTTTAACACTAGCTCCTATGAGAGCTCTGTGCTTTAAATCAGGTTTGCTTATCCAAATTGGAGTTTTTTTCTAGTTTTTCATCTTAGCTGCCTCTTATTACATTTTGTTGCATTCCAACTCGCCTCATTACTACCAAATCTCTTCTTTCTAGATTGTAATGGCAATATCCTTCCTTTCACCTTTGGTTGATGAAGCTTTGAACAGTGGGTATAGGATTATACCTTAAGTTCTTGTTCCTTTGACCATTGGGCCAAGATTTTTCTTTTCTTAAACCTCAATTATGTTTCCTGGGGTTTTTAATTCCTTCTTTTTATAGTGAGTTTCATTACATTCTCTGTGTTGAACATTGGGTGCTATGAGAGCCTTGGGCTTTAAATTAGTTTTGCTTATCAAAATTGGAGTTTTTTCTCAAGTTTTTCTTCTTATTACATTGTGTTGAATTCCAACTTGGCTCTTTACTGCCAAATCTCTTCTTTCTAGATTTTAATGGCAATATCCTTCCTTTTACCTTTTGTTCATGAAGCTTTGAATAGTGGGTATAGGATTATACCTTAAGTTCTTGTTCCTTCAGCATTAGGCCAAGGTTTTACTTTTCTTAAACTTGAATTATGTTTCTTAGGGTCTTTAATTCCTTCTTTTCATTGTGAGTTTCACTGCATTCTCTGTGTCTAACATTGGGTGCTATAAGATCCTTGGGCTTTAAATCAGGTTTGGTTATCAAAATTAGAGTTTTTTTCTCTTGTTTTTCATCTTAGCAACCTCTTATTAGGTTTTACTGCATTTCAATGCGCTTCATTATTACCAAATCTCTTCTTTCTATATTGTAATGGCAATAACCTTCCTTTCACCTTTGGTTCATGAAGGTTAGAATAGTGGGTATAGGATTATACCTTAAGTTCTTGTTCCTTTCAACATTGGGCCAAGGTTTTACTTTTGTTAAACCTAAATTATGTCTCTTGGGGTCTTGAATTCCTTATTTTCACTGTGATTTTCATTGCATTCTATATGTTTAAAATTGGGTGTTATGCAAACTTTGGGCTTTAAATTAGGTTTGCTTATCAAAATTGGACATTTTTCTCTAGTTTTTCTTCTTAGCTGCCTCTTATAACGCTTTGTTGCATACCAACTCACCTCATTACTACCAAATCTCTTATTTTTATATTATAATGGCAATATCCTTCCTTTCACCTTTGGTTCATGAAGCTTTGAATAGTGGGCATAGGATTATACCTCAAGTTCTTGTTCCTTTGAGCATTGGGCCAAGATTTTTCCTTTGATAAATCTCAATTATGTTTCTTGGGGTCTTCAATTCCTTCTTTTCATTGTGAGCTTCATTGCATTCTCTATTTTTAACTGTGAGTGCTATCAGTGCTTTGGGCTTTAAATATGGTTTACTTATCAAAATTGGAGTTCTTTCTCTAGTTTTCATTCTTAGCTACCTTTTATTACATTTTGTTGCATTCTTGCCCCCCTCATTACTACCAAATCTTTTTCTTCTACATTTTAATGCCAATATCCTTCCTTTCCCCTTTGGTGCATGAAGCTTTGAATAGGGGGTATAGGATTATACCTTAAGTTCCTATTCCTTTGAGCATTGGACCAAGGTTTTTCTTTTGTTAAACCTCAATTATGTTTCCTGAGGTTTTCAATTCCATCTTTTCATTATGAGTTTCACTGCATTCTCTGTGTTTAACACTATCTCATATGAGAGTTTTGGGCTTTAAATCAGGTTTGCTTATCCAAATTGGAGGTTTTTCTCTAGTTTTTCATCTTAGCTGCCTCTTATTACGTTTTGTTGCATTCCGACTCGTATCGTTACTACCAAATCTCTTCTTTCTAGATTGTAATTGCAATATCTTTTGTTTCACCTTTGGTTCACAAGTCTTTGAACAATGGGTATTGGATTATACCTTACGTTCTTAGTCCTTTAAGCAATGGGCCAAGGTTTTGATTTTATTAAACCTTAATTATGTTTCTTGTGGTCTTCAATTCCTTCTTTTCATTGAGAGATTCACTGCATGCTTTGTCTTTATCTCTGGCTGCTATGAGATGTTTGTGCTTTAAATCAAGTTTGCCTATCAAAATTGGAGTTTTTTCTCTAGTTTTTTATCCTCGCAGCCTCTTATTACGTTTTGCTTCTTTTAAACTCGGCTCTTTTCTACCAAATCTGTTCTTTCTATATTGTAATGCCAATATGCTTCCTTTCACCATTGGTTCATGGAGCTTTGAACAGTGGGTATAGGATTATACCTTATGTTCTTGTACATTTGAGCATTAGGCCAAAGTTTTTCTTTTGTCACACCTCACTTGTGCTCCTTAGGGTCTCCAATTCTTTCTGTTCATTATGAGTTTCATTGCATTCTCTGTGTTTATCATTAGGTGCTATGAGAGCTTTGGTCCATGATGCTTTGAACAGTGGGCATAGGATTATACTTTAAGTTCTTTTTCCTTTTGAGCATTGGGCCAAGGATTTCCTTCTGTTAAACCTAAAATATGCTTCTTGGGGTCTTCAATTCCTTCTTTTCTTTATGAGTTTCATTGCATTCTCTGTGTTTAACATTGGGTGCTATGAGAGCCTTGGGCTTTAAATCCAGTTTACTTATCAAAATTGGAGTTTTTTCTCAATTTTTTCTTCTTAGCAACCTCTTGTTACATTTTGTTGCATTCCAACACGACTCATTATTACCAAATCTCTTCTTTCTAGATTGTAATGCCAATATCCTTCCTTTCGCCTTTGGTTCATGAAGCTTTGAACAGTGGGAATAGGATTATATCTTATGTTCTTGTTCCTTTGAGCATTGGGCCAAGATTTTTCTTCTGTTAAACCTCATTTATGTACCCCGGGGTCTTTCATTCCTTCTTTTCATTATGAGTTTCATTGCATTCTCTGTGTTTAACAGTGGGTGCCACGAGACTTTTGGGCTTTAAATCAGGTTTGCTTATCAAAATTGGAGATTTTTCTCTAGCTTTTCCTCTTAGTTGCCTCTTATTACGCTTTGTTGCATTCCAACTCACCTCATTACTACCAATTCTCCACTTTCTAGATTGTAACACCTATATCCTTCCTTTCACCTTTCGTTCATAAAGCTTTGAACAGTGGGTATAGGATTATACCTTAAGTTCTTCTTCCTTTGAGCATTGTGACAAAGGTTTTCTTTTGTTAAACCTTAATTATGTTTCCTCGGGTCCTCAATTCCCTCTTTTCATTGTGAGTTTCACTGCATTCTCTGTGTTTGACACTGGCTACTATGAGAGCTTTGTGCTTTAAATCAGGTTTGGTTATCAAAATTGGAGTTTTTTCTCTGGTTTTTCTTCTTAGCTGCCTCTTATTACGCTTCATTGCATTCCAACTCCCCTCATTACTACCAAATCTCTTTGTTTTAGATTGTAATGGCAATATCCTTCCTTTCACCTTTGGTTCATGAAGCTTTGAACAGTGCGTATAGGATTATACCTTAAGTTCTTGTTCCATTGAGCATTGGGCCAAGATTTTTCCTTTGTTAAACCTCAATTATGTTTCCTGGGGTCTTCAATTTCTTCCTCTCATTGTGAGTTTCATTGCATTCTTTGTGTTTAACACTGGCTGCTATGAGAGGTTTGGGGTTTAAATCAAGTTTGCTTATCAAAATTAGAGATTTTTTCTAGTTTATCTTCTTAGCTGCCTCTTATTATGCTTTGTTGCAATCCCTCTGGCCTCATTACCACCAAATATCTTCTTTTCTATATTGTAATGGCAATATCTTTGCTTTCACCTTTGGTTCATGAAGCTTTGAATAGTGGGTATAGGATTATACCTTAAGTTGTTCTTCCTTTAAGCATTGGGCCAAGATTTTTCCTTTGTTAAACCTCAATTATGTTTCCTGGTTTCTTCAATTCCTTCTTTTCATTATGAGTTTCATTGCATTCTCTGTGTTTAGCTTTAGGTGCTATGAGTGCTTTGGGCTATAAATCATGTTTGCTTATCAAAATTGGAGTTTTTTCTCTAGTTTTTCTTCTTAGCTGCCTCTTATTACATTTTGTTGTATTCCAACTCCCCTCATTACCACCAAATTTCTTCTTTCTAGATTGTAATGGCAATATCCTTCATTCCACTTTTGGTTCATGGAGCTTTGAATACTGTGTATAGGATTATACCTTAAGTTCTTGTTCTTTTGAACATTGCGCCAAGGGTTTTCTTTTGTTAAACCTGAATTATGTTTCGTGGGGTCTTTAATTCCTTCTTTTCATTGTGAGCTTCATTGCATTCTCTATGTTTAACATTGGGTGCTATGAAAGCTTTGGACTTTAAATCAGGTTTGCTTATCAAAATTGGAGATTTTTCTCTAGTTTTCCTTCTTAGCTGCCTCTTATTATGCTTTGTTGCATTCCAACTCTCCTCATTACTACCAAATCTCCTTTTTCTAGATTGAAATGTGAATATCCTTCCTTTTACCTTTGGTTCATGAAACTTTGACAGTGGGTATAGGATTATACCTTAAGTTCTTGTTCCCTTGAGCATTGGGCTATGATTTTTCCTTTGTTAAACCTCAAATATGTTTCCTGGGTTCTTTAATTCCTTCCTCTCTCTATGAGTTTCATTGCATTCTTTGTGTTTAAGATTGGGTGCTATGAGAGCTTTGGGCTTTAAATCAGGTTTGCTTATCTAAATTGCAGATTTTTCTCTAGTTTTTCTTCTTAGATGCCTCTTATTAGGCTTTGTTGCATTCCAACTCACCACATTACGACCAAATCTCTTCTTTCTATATTGTAATGGCAATATCCTTCCTTTCACCTTTGGTTCATGAAGCCTTGAATAGTGGGTATAGGATTATTCCTTAAGTTCTTGTTCCTTTGAGCATTGGGCCAAGGTTTTATTTTTGTTAAAGTTTAATAATGTTTCTTGGGGTCTTTAATTCCTTCTTTTCATTATGAGTTTCCCAGCATTCTCTATGTTTAACACTTGCTGCTATGAGAGCATTGTGCTTTAAATTAGGTTTGTTTATCAAAATTGGAGTTTTTTCCCTAGTTTTTCTTTTTAGCTGCCTCTTATTACACTTTGTTGCCTTCCAACTCACCTCATTATGACCAAGCCTCTTCTTTCTAGATTGTAATGCCAATAACCTTACTTTCATCTTTGGTTCATGAAGGTTTGAATAGTGGGTATCAGATTATACCTTAAGTTCTTGTTTCTTTTAGCATTAGGCCTAGGTTTTACTTTTGTGAAACTTGAATTATGTTTCTTAAGGTCTTCACTTCCTTCTTTTCATTGTGAGTTTCACTGCACTATATGTGTTTAACACTGGCTGTTATGAGAGCTTTGGGCCTTAATTTAGGTTCACTCATCAAAATTGGAGATTTTTCTCTAGTTTTTCTTCTTAGTTGCACCTTATTACGTTTTGTTGCATTCCAACTCACCTCATTATCACCAAGTCCCTTCTTTTTATATTGTAATGGCAATATCCTTCCTTTCATCTTTGGTTCATGAAGCTTTGAATAGTGAGTATAGGATTATACCTTAAGTTCTTGTTCCTTTCAGCATTGAGCTTAGGTTTTACTTTTGTTAAACCTAAATTATGTTTCTTGGGGTCTTCACATCCTTCTTTTCATTGTGAGTTTCGCTGCATTCTCTATGTTTAACACTGGCTTCTATGAGAGCTTTGGGTTTATATTTAGGTTTGCTTATCAAAATTGGAGATTTTTCTCTAGTTTTTCTTCTTAGTTGCCTCTTGTTGCATTTTGTTGCATTCCAACACGCCTCATTACTACCAAATCTCTTCTTTCTATACTGTAATGGCAATATCCTTCCTTTCACCTTTAGTTCATGAATCTTTCAATAGTGGTATAAGATTACACCTTAAGTTCTTGTTCCTTTTAGAATTAGGCCTAGGTTTTACTTTTGTTAAACCTGAATTATGTTTCTTGGAGTCTTCACTTCCTTCTTTTTATTGTGAGTTTCACTACATTCTCTATGTTTAACACTGGCTCCTATGAGAGCTTTGGGCTTTATATTTAGGTTTGCTTATCAAAATTGGAGATTTTTCTCTAGTTTTTCTTCTTAGTTGCCTCTTATTACATTTTGTTGCATTCCAACATGCCTCTACCAAATCTCTTCTTTCTTTATTGTAATGACAATATCCTTCCTTTCACCTTTGGTTCATGAAGCTTTCAATAATGGGTATAGGATTATACCTTAAGTTCTTGTTCCTTTGAGCATTGGGCCAAGATTTTTCCTTTGTTAAACCTCAATTATGTTTCCTGGGGTCTTCAATTCCTTCCTCTCATTCTGAGTTTCATTGCATTCTCTGTATTTAACATTGGGTGCTATGAGTGCTTTGTGCTTGAAATCAGGTCTGCTTATGAAAATTGGAGTTTTTTTCTAGTCTTTCTTCTTACCTGGCTCTTGTTGCGTTTTCTTGCATTCCAAATCCCCTCATTTCTACCAAATCTCTTCTTTCTATATTGTAATGCCAATATCCTTCCTTTCATCAGTAGTTCATGATCCTTTCAACTCTTGTTATTGGATTATACCTTAAGTTCTTGTTCCTTTCAGCATTGGACCAAGGTTTTACTTTAGTTAAACCTTAATTATTTTTCTTGGGGATTTCAATTCCCTCTTTTCATTGTGAGTTTCACTGCATTCTCTATGTTTGACACTGGCTGCTATGAGAGTTTTGTGCTCCTCCCGTCGTGAGTTTCATTGCATTCCCTGTGTTTAACATTGGCTACTATGAGAGCTTTGGGGTTTAAATCAGGTTTGCTTATTATAATTGGAGGTTTTTCTCTAGTTTTTCCTCTTAGCTGCCTCTTATTACGTTTTGTTGCATTCCAACTCACCTCATTACTACCAAATCACTTCTTTCTAGATTGTAATTCCAATATCCTTCATTTCACCTTTGGTTCATGAAGCTTTGAATAGTGGGTATAGGATTATACCTTTTGATGTTGTTCCATTCAACATTGGACCAAGGTTTTACTTTTGTTAAACCTCAATTATGTTTCTTAGGGTCTTCAATTCCTTCTTTTCATTGTGAGTTTCATTGCTTTCCTTATGTTTAACATTGGCTGCTATGAGAGCTTTGTCATTTAAATGAGGTTTTCATCTCTGAATTGGAGGCTTTTCTCTAGTTTTTCTTCTTAGCTGCCACTTCTTACGTTTTGTTGCATTCCAACTCACCTCATTACTACCAAATCACTTCTTTTTGGATTCTAAAGCCAACATCCTTCCTTTCACCTTTGGTTCATGAAGCTTTGAATAGTGGGAATAGGATTATACCTTTAGTTGTTTTCCTTACAGCATTGGGCCGAGGTTTTACTTTTCTTAAACCTGAATTATGTTTCCTGGGGCCTTCAAATCGTTCTTTTCATTGTGAGTTCCATTGCATTCTCTGTGTTTAACACAAGATGCTATGAGAGCTTTGGGCTTTAAATCAAGTTTGCTTATGAAAATTAGAGTTTTTTCCCTAGTTTTCTTCTTAGCTGCCTTTTATTACGTTTTGTTGTATTCCAACTCACTTCATTACTACCAAATCACTTCTTTCTAGATTGTAATGCCAATATCCTTCCTTTCACCATTGGTTCATGATGCTTTGAACAGTAGTTACAGGATTATACCTTAATTTCTCTGCCCTTCAGCATTGTGACAAGGTCTTAGTTTTGTTAAACCTAAAATATGTTTATTGTAATCTTCAATTCCCTCCTCCTGTTCTAAGTTTCATTGCATTCTCTTTGTTTAACACTGGCAGCTAAGAGAGTTTTGGGGTTTAAATCAGGTTTGCTTATCAGAATTGGAGGTTTTTTGCTAGTTTTTCTTTTTAGCTGGCTCTTATTATGTTTTGCTGCATTCCAACTCGCCTCATTACTACCAAATCACTTCTTTCTGGATTCTAATGCCAACATCCTTCCTTTCACCTTTGGTTCATGAAGCTTTGAACAATGGGAATAGGATTATACCTTAGTTGTTGTTCCTTATAGCATTGGGCCGAGGTTTTACTTTTCTTAAACCTCAATTATGTTTCCTGGGGTTTTCAAATCCTTCTTTTAATTGTGGGTTTCATTGCATTCTCTGTGTTTAACACTTGATGCTATGAGAGCTTTGGGCTTTAAATCAAGTTTGCTTATGAAAATTAGAGCTTTTTTGCTAGCTTTTCTTCTTAGTTGCCTCTTATTACATTTTGTTGCATTCCAACTCACTTCATTACTACTGAATCTCTTCTTTCTAGATTATAATGCCAATATCCTTCCTTTCACCATTGGTTCATGATCTTTGAACAGTAGTTACAAGATTATAGCTTAATTTCTCTGCCTTTTAGCTTTGGGGTAAGGTTTTACTTTTGTTAAACCTGAATTATGTTTTTTAGGGTCTTCAAATCCTTCTTTTCATTGTGAGTTTCATTGCATTCTCTGTGTTTAACACTGGATGCTATGAGAGCTTTGGGCTTTAAATCAGGTTTGCTTATGAAAATTGGAGGTTTTTCGCTAGTTTTTCTTCTTAGCTGCCTCTTATTACGTTTTGCTAGATTCCAACTCACGTCATTACTACCGAATCTCTTCTTTTGAAACTATAATGCCAATATCCTTCCTTTCACCATTGGCTCATGATGCTTTCAACACTAGTTATAGGATTATACCTTAATTTTTCTGCCTTTCAGCATTGGGGAAAAGTTTTACTTTTGTTAAACCTGAATTATGTTTTTTAGGGTCCTTAATTCCTTCTTTTCATTATGAGTTTCATTGCATTCTCTGTGTTTCGCACTGATTGCTATGAGAGCTTTGGGGTTTAAATCAGGTTTGCTTATTAGAATTGGAGGTTTTCTCTAGTTTTTCTTCTTAGGTGCGTCTTATTACGTTTTGTTACATTCCAACTCGCCTCATTACTACCAAATCACTTCTTTCTAGATTCTAATGCCAACATCCTTCCTTTCACCTTTGGTTCATGAAGCTTTGAAGAGTGGGAATAGGATTATACCTTTAGATGTTGTTCCCGACAACATTGGGCCGAGGTTTTACTTTTCTTAAACCTCAATTATGTTTCCTAGGGTTTTCAAATCCTTCTTTTGATTGTGAGTTTCACTGCATTCTCTGTGTTTAACACTGGATGTTATGAGAGTTTTGGGCTTTAAATCAGGTTTGCTTATGAAAATTGGAGTTTTTTCGCTAGTTTTTCTTCTTAACTGCCTCTTATTACCTTTTGTTGCATTTCAACTCGCTTCATTACTACCAAATCTCTTCTTTCTAGATTGTAATACCAATATCCTTTCTTTCACCATTGGTTCATGATCTTTAAACAGTAGTTACAAGATTATAACTTAATTTCTCTACCTTTCAACTTTGGGCCAAGGTTTTACTTTTGTTAAACCTGAATTATGTTTCTTGCAATGTTCAATTCCATCCTCCCGTTCTAAGTTTCATTGCATTATCTGTGTTTAACACTGGCTACTATGAGGGCTTTGGGGTTTAAAGCAGGTTTGCTTATCAGAATTGGAGCTTTTTTGCTAGTTTTTCTTCTTAGCTGCCTCTTATTACGTTTTGTTGCATTCCAACTCGCCTCATTACTACCAAATCACTTCTTTCTAGATTGTAATGCCAAGATCGTTCCTTTCACCTTTGGTTCATGAAGCTTTGAACAGTGGGTATAGGACGATACCTTTAGTTGTTGTTCCTTACGACATTGGGCCAAGGTTTTACTTTTCTCAATCTTGAATTATGTTTCCTGGGTTCTTCAATTGCTTCCTTTCATTGTGAGTTTCATTGCATTCTCTGTGTTTAACACTGGATGCTATGACAGCTTTAGGGCTTAAATCAGGTTTGCTTATGAAAATTGGAGTTTTTTCCCTAGTTTTTCTTCTTAACTGCCTCTTATTACATTTTGTTACATTCCAACTTGCCTCATTACTTCCAAATCTCCTCTTTCTAGACTGTAATGCCAATATCCTTCCTTTCACCATTGGTTCATGATGCTTTCAACACTAGTTATGGGTTTATACCTTAATTTTTCTGCCTTTCAGCATTGGGCCAAGGTTTTACTTTTGTTAAACCTGAATTATGTTTTTTGGGGTCCTTAATTCCTCCTTTTCATTGTGAGTTTCGTTGCATTCTTTTTGTTTCACACTAACTACTATGAGAGCTTTGAGATTTAAATCAGGTTTGCTTATCAAAATTGGAGGTTTTCTCTTGTTTTTCTTCTTAGCTGCCTCTTATTATGTTTTGTTGTATTCCAACTCACCTCATTACTACCCAATCACTTCTTTCTAGATTGTAATGCCAATATCCTTCATTTCACCTTTGGTTCATGAAGCTTTGAATAGTGGGTATAGGATTATACCTTTTGTTGTTGTTCCATTCAGCATTGGCCCAAGGTTTTACTTTTGTTAAACCTGAATTATGTTTCTTGGGGTCTTCAATTCCTTCTTTTCATTGTGAGTTTCATTGCATTCCCTGTGTTTAACACTGGCTGCTATGTGAGCTTTGCAGTTTAAATCAGGTTTGCATATCATAATTGTAGGTTTTTCTCTAGTTTTTCTTCTTAGTTGCCTCTTCTTACATTTTGCTGCATTCTAACTCACCTCATTACTACCGAATCACTTCTTTCTGGATTCTAATGCCAACATCCTTCCTTTCACCTTTGGTTTATGAAGTTTTGAAGAGTGGGAATAGGATTATACCTTTAGTGGTTGTCCCTTACAGCATTGGGCTGAGGTTTTACTTTTCTTAAACCTAAATTATGTTTCCTGGGGTCTTCAGTTCTTCTTTTCACTGTAAGTTTCATTGCATTCTTTGTGTTTAACACTGGATGCTATGAGAGCTTTGGACTTTAAATCAGGTTGCTTATGAAAATTGGTGTTTTTTTCCCTAGTTTTTCTTCTCAGCTGCCTCTTATTATGTTTCTTGCATTCCAACTCACCTCATTACCACCAAATCACTTCTTTCTGGATTTTAATGCCAATATCCTTCCTTTCACCTTTGGTCCATGAAGCTTTGAACAGTCGGTATAGGATTATACCTTTAGTTGTTGTTCCTTAATGCATTGGGCCAAGGTTTTACTTTTATAAAACCTAAATTATGTTTCTAGCAGTGTTCAATTCCTTCCTTCCGTTGTGAGTTTCATTGCATTCCCCGTGTTTAACACTGGCTGCTATGAGAGCTTTGGGATTTAAATCAGCTTTGCTTGTTAGAATTGGAGGTTTTTCTCTAGTTTTTCTTCTTAGCTGCCTCTTATTACATTTTCTTGCTTTCCAACTCACCTTATTACTACCAAATCTCTTCTTTCTAGATTGTAATGCCAATATCCTTCATTTCACCTTTGGTTCATGAAGTTTTGAACTATGGGTATAGGATTATACCTTTTGTTGTTGTTCCTTTTAGCATTGGGCAAAGGTTTTACTTTTGTTAAACCTGAATTATGTTTCTTGGGGTCTTCAATCCCTTCTTTTCATTGTGAGTTTCATTGCATTCCCTGTGTTTAGAACTGGTTGCTATGAGAGCTTTGTGGTTTAAATTAGGTTTGCATATCATAATTGTAGGTTTTTCTCTAGTGTGTCTTCTTAGTTGCCTCTTCTTAGGTTTTGTTGCATTCCAACTCGCCTCATTACCACCAAATCACTTCTTTCTAGATTGTAATGCCAATATCCTTCCTTTCACCTTTGGTTCATGAAGCTTTGAATAGTGGTTAGAGGATTATAGCTTTAGTTGTTGTTCCTTACAGCATTGGGCTAAGGTTTTACTTTTGTTAAACCTAAATTATGTTTCCTGAGGTCTTCAATTCCTTCTTTTCTTTGTGAGTTTCATTGCATTTTCTGTGTTTAACACTAGATGCTATGAGAGCTTTGGTCTTTAAATCAGGTTTGCTTATGAAAATTGGAGTTTTTTTCCCTAGTTTTTCTTCTTAGCTGCCTTTTATTATGTTTTGTTGGATTCCAACTCACCTCACTACTACCAAATATCTTCTTTCTAGATTATAATGCCAATATCCTTCCTTTCACCATTGGTTCATGATGCTTTGAACACTAGTTACAGGATTATACCTTAAGTTCTTCTGCCTTTCAGCATTGGGCCAAAGTTTTACTTTTGTTAAACCTGAATTATGTTTCTTGCTGTCTTCAATTGCTTCCTCTTGCTGTGAGTTTCATTGCATTCCTTGTGTTTAACACTGGCGACTATGAGAGCTTTGGGGTTTAAATCAGGTTTGCTTATCAGAATTGGAGGTTTTTCTCTAGTTTTTCTTCTTTGCTCCCTCTTATTACATTTTGTTGCATTCCAACTTGCCTCATTACTACCAAATCTCTTCTTTCTCGATTGTAATGTCAATATCCTTCATTTCACCTTTGGTTCATGCAACTTTGAACAGTGGATATAGGCTGATACCTTTTGTTGTTGTTCCTTTTAGCATTAGGCCAAGGTTTTACTTTTATTAAACCTAAACTATGTTTCTTGGGGTCTTCAATTCCTTCTTTTCATTGTGAGTTTCATTGCATTCTCTATATTTAACACTAGCTGCTATGAGAGTTTTGCAGTTTAAATCAGGTTTTCTTATCAGGATTGGAGGTTTTTTTCTAGTTTTTCTTCTTAGCTGCCTCTTCTTAAATTTTGTTGCTTTCCAACTTGCCTCATTATTACGAAATCAATTCTTTCTGGATTGTAATGCCAATATCCTTCCTTTCACCTTTGGTTCATGAATCTTTGAACAGTGGGTATAGGATTATACCTTTAGTGTTTGTTCCTTTCAGCATTAGGCCAAGGTTTTACTTTTGTTAAATCTGAATTATTTTTCTTGGGGTCTTCAATTCCTTCTTTTCATTGTGAGTTTCATTTCATTCTCTATGTTTAACACTAGATGCTATGAGAGCTTTGGGCTTTAAATCAGGTTTGCTTATGAAAATTGGAGTTTTTTCCCTAGTTTTTCTTCTTAGCTTCCTCTTATTATGTTTTGTTGGATTCTGACTCGCCTTGTTACTACCAAATCTCTTCTTTCTAAATTGTAATGCCAATATCCTTCCTTTCACCATTTGTTCATGATGTTTTGAACACTGGTTATAGGATTATACCTAAAGTTCTTCTTCCTTTAGCATTTGGCCAGCATTGTACTTTTCTTACACCTTAATTATGGTTCTTGGGGTCTTCAATTCCTTCCTATCATTGTAAGTTTCATAAGCACAACTTTAATTTTGCCATTTGTTTTCTTATTATGTCATGAAAGTTTGTCCTCTATATTTAACCCCCTATCTTGATTTTTGTTAGTTTAGTTGATTAAATTTGTTTGCCTTGATATCCATTTTCATTTTTTTTGAGTCCTTATTCTCTAATTTGTTCAATTCTATGCCATTTATCCTATTTTATTCAAAATCAATCCTCCTGATTTAGGTTGTTTAGTTCTTTAAAGAGCTAAAAAGGGAAATTTGAGTGGTAAAAGGCAAGAATGCAAATTCATATTAAGAAAAAGCCATAAAGGGTGTAAATACGAGGGAGTGTGACACCTCTCTTTTTGAGTGCAATACATGCAGGAGTGTTCTATGAGGTAGCTAATCATTCTATATAGAAGTAATACTATGACTTACATAGACAAAAGGGCAACACAAGAGGGAGTTAGTGATGTGTCCTTCATGATCGAAGCTATGCAACAACAATTCAAGCGCATGAATACTAGATTTGATGATATGAGGGAGAGGATAGAGGGGCAAGCTAATACAATAGCAAAGTTACAAAGGAGGGCAGGGAATATGAGGTTCCTCAAGTAAGAAGGCAATTGAGATGTGTCTATGACTATGAAGATGATGTAAAAGATGATGAATTTGACAATGGAACTACTATGGTTAGAATTGCTAGTAATAAAAGGTATCAAAAAGATTTTGGGAGGCAAGGCACCTATGATAGTGATTTAGGTAGTATTAAAATGACAATTCCTCCATTCTAAGGTGAGAATGATCCTGATGCATACTTAAAATGGAAGAAGAAGGTTGAATTAGTTTTTGACTACCACAATTATTTTAAGGAGAAAAACGTAAAGCTTATTATTGTTAAATTTATTGATTATGCTAGTACTTGGTGGGATCAACTTGTTTTAACTAGGAGAAGGAATTAAGAGTGGCCTATTGATACATGGGTGGAGATGAAGGCTATCATAAGGAGGAGGTTTATCCTTAATCACTAATGCAAGGAGTTGTACCAAAGGCTTTAAGGGCTCATTTAGGGCACAAAAAGTCTGGAGGAGTACCCTAAGGAGATAGAGATCGCCATGATTAGGGCAAATGTAAAAAAAGATAAAAAGGAAACCATGACTCAATTTCTACAAGGGCTAAATAGAGACAAGCCAACGTGGTTGAATTGCAACACTATGTGGATTTAGAAGACATGGTGCACATGACAATGAAAGTTGAAAGACAACATAAACAAAAGGGTTCCACACAGTTTGGTAAATTTTGGGTTCTACCTCATCTTGGAAGCCAAATTGGAGTAAAAGGGATAAGAAGGAAAATTACAAGTCCAAAGCCGAGCTATCCAAGTGCAACAATATGGGTTCTAACAAGGAGGTAGGTAATTATGACCCTCAACCAAGTAGAAATAGAGATGTAAAATGTTTTAAGTGTTTGGGTAGGGGTCACATTGCATCGTAATGTCTAATGATCTTAAGAGGTAATGGTGATGTTGAAACTGTAAGTGAATCAAATGATGATTTTGTGCCATCATTAAAAGGTTAAAGTGATTAAGACTAGTATTCGATTAATGGAGTAGCTCTCATCACAAGTCGAGCATTGAATGTGCAAGTGAAGGAAGAAAATGAGGTGCAATGAGATAACACCTTTCAGATAAGGTGTCTTATCAAAGATAAGGTATGTAGTATGATTATTGATGGTGGGAGTTGCATTAATGTTGCTAGCACAACTAAGGTTGAAAAATTGAATTTACCTACTATAAAGCATCCTAGGCCATATAAGTTTACTTGGTTGAATGAGAGTGGTAAAATCAAGATAAATAAACAAGTGCTCGTGTCCTTTTCTATCAGAAGATACCATGATGAAGTTTTATGTGATGTTGTACCTATGCATGCAGGTCATGTTCTATTAGGAAGGCCATGACAGTTTGATAAGCAAGTTATGCATATTGGCTTTAAGAATCGATATTCCTTTGTAATGAATAAAAAACTTGTCACTCTTGTACCATTATCACTTCAACGAGCTTATGAGTATCAGTTAACTATTAAAAATAAGAGTAAATAGAAAAGAGAGATTTTAAAAAGAGAAAAGAGAGGAGAAAATGTGAGGACATAAGAGAAAGAGAAGAAAACATAAAGTTTATACACAAAAGAAAGTGATGTTAAAAAAACATTTTATGCCAAACAGCTTATGATCGTACTTTTGTATGAAGAGGCTTATTTTAAAACTAACAAAGTTAACTCGTATTTGCCTAGTATTGTTATTTCTCTTTTGTAGGAATTTGAAGATGTATTCCTTGTTGATGTCCCAAATGAAATACCACTTAAGAGAGGAATTGAGCATCAAATTGATTTTACCCTTAGGACATCCATCTTAAACCAACTAGCATATAGGAGCAATCCTAAGGAGACAAAGGAGCTTCAAAGGTAGGTTGAGCAATTTATTTGGAAGGGATATATAAGGAAAAGCATGAGTTCTTGTGTGGTTCTTGTCCTACTTGTACCCAAGAAAGATGGAACTTGGAGGATGTATAACATGGAAATAGGCTTAATCTAAAATTTTACCCCATGGCCTATGTACCCCCTTACCCATACCTAGCCATTCTTGGGTTGATTTATCTATGGACTTTGTATTAAGGTTGCTGTGATAAAAAAAGGGTTGGGATTTTGTATTTGTTGTTATTGATAGATTTTCAAAGATGGCACACTTCATCGCATGTCATAAAACTGATGATGCAAACATTATGGCTGACTTATTCTTTAGTGAAGTAGTATGTTTGCATGGCATGCCACTAAGTAGTGTTTCATATCAGGATACAAAGTTCTTAAACTACTTTTGGAAGACTTTGTGGGGGTAAGTTAGGTACTAAATTATTATTTTCAACTATTTGTTATCCATAAATTAATGGAGAAATTGAGGATGTTAATCGAACTCTTTCTACTATTTTGCGTGCTATTATTCAAATGAATTTGAAAACTTAGGAAGATTGTTTACCACATGTCGAGTTTGCATATAATAAGAGTGTTCATTTTGCTACTAGTTACTCTCCATTTGAAATTGTATATGGTTTTAATCCATTGACTCTCTTGGATTTGGTGCCTATACCTATCAATGAGTATGCTAGCTTAGATGGTGAATGCAAGGTTGACATGGTGAAGAAATTGCATGAGAAGGTGCAGCAACATATTGAAAACGAACTGAGCAATATGCATCCCATGTAAACAAAGGGCAAAAGAAAGTGGTGTTTGAACTTGGTGATTGGGTTTGGGTGTATATGCGTAAGGAATAGTTCCCAGCTCAAGGGCATTCAATGCTATAACCTAAAGGAGATGGTCCATTTGAAGTTGTAGCACAAATTAATGACAATGCTTATAACTTAGACCTCCTCAGTGAGTATAATGTAAGTGCAATATTTAATGTTTTCAATCTAATTTAAAGCCCAAACCTCTCATGGTACCTAAAGTTCAACATGAAGAATGCAATAAAACCCACAATCAATAGAAGGAATTGAAAACCTTGTGATACATAATTCAAGTTTAACAAAAGTAAAACCTTGGCCCATGCTCAAAGGAACGGGAACTTAAGGTATAAAGGTAGTCCCAATGTTCAAAGGATTGTGAACTAGGGGTATAAGGTAGGACATTGTCATTACACTTTATAAATAAGAGATTTGTGAGTAATGAGTCAAGTTGCAATACATCAAAAAGTTATAAAAGGCAGCTAAAAAGAACAAATGAAAAACGCAAATTTTAATAAGTAAATTTAATTTAATGCCTAAAGTTATCATAACACCTAATGTTAGATACAAAGAAAGCAATGAAACCCACAATCAAAACAAGAAATTGAAAACCCTATGAAACATAAATCAGGTTTAACAAAAGTGAAGCCTTGGCCTAATGCTCAAAGAAATAGGAGCTTAAGGTACAAACCAAGGCCCAATGTTCAAAGGATTATGAACCTAGTGCATAAGGAAGGACATTGGCATCACACTCTATAAAGAAGAGATTTGGGAGGAATGAGTCGAGTTGGAATGTGACAAAAAGTAATAAAAGGCAGCTAAGTAGAAGAGATTTGGGAGTAATGAGTTGACAACAAGAAGTAATAAAAAGCAGCTAAGAAGAAGAACCAAAGAAAAAATCAAATTTTGATAAGCAAATCTGACTTAAAGTCCAAGGCTCTCATAGCACCCAATGTTAAGCACAAAGAGCGCAATGAAACCCACAATCAAAAGAAGGAATTGAAGACCCCATGAAACATAACAAGTTTAACAAAAGTAGAGTCTTGGCGCAATGCTCAAAGGAATAGGAACTTAAGGTATAAAGGTAGTCCCATTATTCAATGGATTATGAACTAGAGGTATAAGGTAGGATATTGGCATTACACTCTATAAAGAAGAGATTTAGGAGCAATGAGTTGAGTTGCAATGTGATAAAAGGAATAAAAGGCAGCTAAGAAGAAGAGTTAGAGAAAAACTCAAATTTTGATAAGCAAATTTGATTTAAAGCGCAAAGCTGTCATGGCACCCAATGTTTAATAAAGAATGCAATGAAACTCACAATCAAAATAAGGAAATGAAAACCCCATGAAACATAGATCAAGTTTAACAAAAGTGAAGCCTTGACCCAATGCTCAAAGGAATAGGAACTTAAGGAATAAACCGAGACTCGATGTTCAAAGGATCATGAACCAAGAGTATGAGGAAGGATATTGGCATTACACTTTATAAAGAAGAGATTTGGGAGTAATTTGTTGAGTTGGAATGTGACAAAAAGTTATAAAAAGCAGCTAAGAAGAAGTAGTAGTGAAAAACTGAATTTTTTATAAGCAAATTTGATTTAAAGCCCAAACCTCTCATGACACCCAATGTTAATCACAAAGAACTCAATGAAACCCATAATCAAAATAAGGAATTGAAAACCCCATTAAACATAAATCGGGTGAAACTAAAGTAAAGCCTTGGACGAATGCTCAAAGGAACAAGAAGTTATGGTATAGAGCTAGACCCAATGCTCAAAGGATCATGAACCGAAGGAATAAGGAAGAATATTCACATTACACTCTATAAAGAAGAGATTTAAGAGTAATGAGTTGACCTAGAATGTGATAAAAAGTAATAAAAGGCAGCTAAGAAGAACAACCAAAGAAAAACTCAAAATTTGATAAGCAAATATGATTTAAAGCCCAAAGCTCTCATAGCACCCAAAGTTAAACACAAAGAATGCTATGAAACCGACAATCAAAACAAGGAAATGAAAACCCCATGAAACATAAATCAGGTTTAACAAAAGTAAAGCCTTGGCTTAATGCTAAAAGGAACAGGAACTCGAGGTATAAACTGAGACCTAATGTTCAAAGGATCATGAACCAAGTGTATGAGAAAGGATATTGGCATGACACTTATTAAAGAAGAGATTTGGGAGTAATGAGTCAAGTTACAATGCCACAAAAAGTTATAAAAGCATCTAAGAGGAAGTAGTAGAGAAAAGGTCAAATTTTGATAAGCAAATCTGATTTAAAGGCCAAAGCTCTTATAACACCCAATGTTAAACACAAACAACACAATGAAACCCACAATCAAATCAAGGAATTGAAAACCTCATGAAACATAATTTAGGTTTAACAAAAGTAAAGCCTTGGCCCAATGCCCAAAAGAATAGGAACTTAAGGTATAAAGGTAGATGTTCAAAGCATCATGAACCAGTCGTATAAGGAAGGATATTGGCATTACACCCTATAAAGAAGAGATTTGGGAGTAATGAGTCAAGTTTGAATGTGATAAAATGTTATAAAAGGTTGCTAAGAAGAAGAACTAGTGAAAAACTGAAATTTTTATATGCAAATCTGATTTAATGCCGAAACCTCTCATGGAACCCAATGTTAATCACAAAGAACTCAATGAAACCCACAATCAAAATAAGGAATTGAAAACCCCATGAAACATAAATCAAGTTAAACAATAGTAAAGTCTTGGCCCAATGCTCAAAGGAACAAGAACTTATGGTATAAAGCTAGACCCAATGCTTAAAGGATCATGAACTAAAGGTAAAGGAAGGATATTCACATTACACTTTATAAAGAAGAGATTTAGTAGTAATGAGTCGAGCTAGAATTTGACAAAAATAGTAAAAGGTAGCTAAGGAGGAGAACTAGAGAAAAACTTGAATTTTGATAAGCAAATCTAATTTAAAGCCCAAAGCTCTAATGGCACCCAATGCTGTACCTAATGTTAAACACAAAGAATGCAATGAAACCCACAATCATAATAAGGAAATGAAAACCCCATGAAACATAATTCAGGTTAAACAAAAGTAAAGTCTTGGCCCAATGCTCAAAGGAACAAGAACTTATGGTATAAAGCTAGACCCAATGCTTAAAGGATTATGAACTAAGGTACAAGGAAGGATATTCACATTACACTCTATAAAGAAGAGATTTGGGAGTAATGAGTCGAGCTAGAATCCAACAAAAAGTAGTAAAAGGCAACTAAGAAGGAGAACCAGAGAAAAACTTGAATTTTGATAAGCACATCTGATTTAAAGCCCAAAGCTCTAATGACACTCAACGTTGCACCTAATGTTAAACACAAAGAATGCAATGAAACCCACAGTCATAATAAGGAAATGAAAACCCCCTGAAACATAATTCAGGTTAAACTAAAGTAAAGCCTTCGCCCAATGCTCAAAGGAATAAGAACTTATGGTATAAAGTTAGACCCAATGCTCAAAGGATCTTGAATCGAATGTATAAAAAAGGATATATGCATTAGACTCTATAAAGAAGTGATTTGGGAGTAATATGTTGAGTTGGAATGCGACAAAAAGTAATAAAAGGCAGATAAGAAGAAGAACTAGAGAAAAACTCAAATTTTGATAAGCAAATCGGACTTCAAGCCCAAATCTCACATAGCACCCAATGTTAAATGCAAATAACACAATGAAACCTACAATCAAAACAATGAATTGAAAACCCCATGAAATATAATTCAAGTTTCACAAAAGTAAAGCCTTGGCCCAATGCTTAAGGAAATAGGAATGTAAGGTATAAAGCTAGACATCATGTTTAAAGAATTGTGTACCAAAGGTATAAAGAAGGATATTAGCATTACATTTTGGAAAGAAGAGATTTGGGAGTAATGAGTCGAGTTGCAATGCAACAAAAAGTAATAAAAGGCAACTAAGAAGAAGAACTAGAGAAAAACTTAAATTTCAATAAGCAAATCAGATTTTAAGCCCAAAGCTCTCATAACACCCAATCTTAAACACAAAGGATGCAATGGAACCCACAGTCAAAAGAAGGAATTGAGAACTTCATGAATCATAATTTAGGTGTAACAAAAGTAAAGCCTTGGCCCAATGCTCGATGGAACAAGAACTTAAGGTATAAAGCTAGACCTAATGTTCCAAGGATCATGAACTAGTGGTATAAGGTAGGATATTGGCATTACACTCAATAAAGAAGAGATTTGCCATAGGGAGTTGAGTTGTAATGGGACAAAAAGTAATAAAAGGCAGCTACAAAGAAGAAGCAGAGAAAAACTCAAATTTTAATTAGCAAATCTGATTTGAAGCCCAAAGCTTTCATAGCTCCCAATGTTAAACACAAAGAATGCAATAGAACCCACAATCAAATGAAGGAATTGAAAATCCCATGAAACAAAATTTAGGTTTAATGAAAGAGAAGCCCTAGCCCAATGCTCAAAGGAACAGGAACATAAGTTATAAACCTAGACCCAATATTGAAAGGATCATGAACCGGCAGTATATGGAAGGATATTGGCATTACACTCTATAAAGAAGAGATTTGGGAGTAAAGAGTTGAGTTGGAATGCAACAAAAGTAATAAAAGGAAGCTAAGAAGAAGAACTAGAGAAATGCTCAAATTTTGATATGCAAATTTGTTTTAAAGCGCAAAACTCTCATAGCACTCAATGTTAAATACAAAGAATGTAATGAAACGCAAAATCAAAAGAAGGAACTGAAAATCCCATGAAACATAATTTAGGTTTAACAAATGGAAAGCCTTGGCCCAATGCTCAACAAAACAGGAACTTAAGGTATAAACCTAGACTCAATGTCCAAAGTATCATGAATCAAACGTATAAGGAAAGATATTGGCATTACAATCTATAAAGAATAGATTTGGAAGAAATGAGTCAAGTTGAAATACAACAAAAAGTAAAAAAAGGCAGCTAAAATGAAGAATTTGTGAAAAGCTCAAATTTTTATAAGCAAATTTGATTTAAAGCCTAAAGCTCTCATAGCACCCAATGTCAAATACAAAGAACGCAATGAAACCCACAATCAAAACAAGGAATTGAAAACACCACGAAGTATAATTCAGGTTCAACAAAAGTAAAGCCATGGACCAATGCACAAAAGAATAGGAACTTAAGGTATAAACCTAGACCTAATGTTTGAAAAGAAAATCTCATTTAAAGCCCAAAGCCCTCATAGCACCCAAAGTTAAACACAAAGAACGCAATAAACCCATAATCAAAAGATGGAATTGAAAACCCCATGAAACATAATTTAGGTGCAACAAAAGTAAAGCCTTTGCCCAATGTTCAATGGAACAGGAACTTAATGTATAAACTTAGACCAAATGTTCAAAGGATCATAAACCAAAGGTATAAGGCAGCTAAGATGGAGAACAAGAGAAAAGCTCAGATTTTTATAAGCAGATTTGATTTAAAGCCCAAAGCTCTCATAGAACCCAATGTTAAATACAAAGAATGCAATGATACCCACAATCCAAAAAAGGAATTGAAAACCCCATGAAACATAATTCAAGTTTAACAAAAGTCAAGCCTTGACACAATGCTTAAAGGAACTGGAACTTAAGGTATAAAGTTAGACCGGATGTTCAAAGGATCAAGAACCAGAGGTATATAGAAGGATATTGGCATTACACTATATAAAGAAGTGATTTGAGAGTAATAAGACAAGTTGGAATGTGACAAAATGTTATAAAAGGCAGATAAGAAGAAGAATTAGAAAAAAACTCAAATTTTTATAAGCAAATATAATTTAAAGTCCAAAGCTCTCATACCATCCAATGTTAAACACAAAGGATGCAATGAAACCCTCAATCATAACAAGGAATTAAAAACCCCATGACACAAATTAGATTTAACAAAAGTAAAGCCTTCGCCCATTGCTTAGAGAAACAACAACTTATGGTATAAAGCTAGACCCAATGATCAAAGGATCATGAACCAAATGCATAAGGAAGGATATTAGCACTACACTCTATAAATAAGTAATTTGAGAGTAATGAGTTGAGTTGGAATGCGACAAAAAGTTGTAAAAGGCAGTTAAGAAAAAGAAATAGAGAAAAACTCAAATTTTGATAAGCAAATCTGGATTATAGCCCAAAGCTCTCATAACACCCAATGTTAAATACAAAAAATGCAATGAAACAGTAAATCAAAACAAGGAATTGAAAACCCTATGAAACATAAATTAGGTTTAACTAAAGTAAAGCCTTGGCCCAATGCTTAAAGGCATAAGAACTTAAGGTATAAACCTAGACCCAATATTCAAAGGATCATGAACTAGACGTATAAGGAAGGACATTGCCATTACACCCTATAAAGAAGAGATTTGGGAGTAATGAGTCAAGCTAAGAAGAAGTACCAGAGAAAGAACTCAAATTTTGATAAGCAAAGCTAATATAAAGCCCAAAAGTCTCATAGCTCCCAATGTTAAAGACAAGGAATGCAATGAAACCCACAATCAAAAGTAGGAATGAAAGACCCTATGAAACATAATTTAGGTTTAACAAAAGTAATGTGTCAAACAAATTCTCAAAGGAACAGGAACTTAACTTATTTACGTATACCCAATGTTCAAAGCATCGTGACCCAAAGTGATAAGGCAGGATATTGGCAATACAATCTATAAAGAATTGATTTGAGAGTAATGAGTTGAGTTAGAATGTGACAAAATGTAATAAAAGGCAGCAAATAAGAAGAACTAGAGAAAAAACTCAAATTTTGATAATCTAATCTAATTTAAAGTGCAAAGCTCTTGCAGCACCCAATGTTAAACACAAAGAATGCAACAACACAAACAATCAAAGTTATAAGGTAGGATATTGGCATTACAATCTCTAAATAAGTGATTTGAGAGTAATGAACCGAGTTGGAATGCGACAAAATGTAATAAAATGCAGCTAGGAAGAAGAACTAGAGAAAAAACTCAAATTTTGATAAGAAAATCTGATTTAAGGCCCAAAGCACTCATAGCACCTGATGTTAAAAACCATGAAGTCAACAAAATCCACAATCAAAAGAAGGAACTGAAGACCCCACAAAACATAATTCAGGTTTAACAAAAGTAAGCCTTGGCCCAATGTTGAAAGGATCAAGAACTTAAGTTATAAACATAGATCCAATGTTCAAAGGCTCGAGAATGAAAGTTATAAGGTGGGATATTGGCAGTACAATCTATAAAGAAGTGATTTGAGAGTTGATATGAACTCCAATTATTTGTAAATGGAACCCAACACCAATGTTGGTATAGGATCGTTTTAACAAAGGTTAAGGGATTTTGGAGTTCTGACCCAATGATTATAAACAACCAAAAACCAGAACTTAAAGATTTAGATACCACTCCCAACAAAAAAAAAGTTGAAGAAGATAAGTCTATTGAACCAACACACTCAAGTATGAAAGTTCAGAATTAGTTTTCAAAGAACTAAAGAAAATAGCTCATACACTCATCATCTGCCGTCCTCCCCTCCAGCCACCCTTTTTATATGCTAACCCCCCCTAAAACCCTAGTTAATAAGATGGACTTATTAAGGAAATTCGTCCAATCTGCCAGCCACCCCTTTTTATATGCTAATAAGATGGGCTTGTTAAGGAAATTCGTCCAACCCACTAAATAATAATAAAAACCCATGAAAATAACCCATTTAAATGCCCAAACATGAGCTCCCAAATCCAACTTCCTTCCCAAGGTCATGGTTCTCAAATTCCTCCATAGATGACACATTCACAAGCCCTAGTGAAGCCTTCATCATCCTTAGCTCATACCTAGCAACTTCCTGATATTAAATGTCACACAACAAGTTGTTGAGAGCTTCCTTTATTTTCTTTGACCTTGCCCTTGTCATTGGTCCTCCAAGGTTTTGAAAAGCATCAACTCCCTTGTTGATTTGACCTGGTACAATATGGCTTCCATCATTCCCGCTCTCCTCAAAATGATTTGTCCTCAAATCGACACCTACATCATCAAAGAGAAAAGGAGAAAGGTCAGAAATATTAAATGTTGCACTCATATTATACTCACCTGGCAAGTCAAGTTTATATGCATTATCATTGACTCTTGATGCCACTTGAAAAGGGCCATCTCCCCTTGGTTGCAACTTTGATTTCCTTTGCTTAGGAAATCTATCCTTTTGCAAATGTACCCAAACCCAATCACCAGGTTCAAAGGTGATGGTTTTTCTCTCAATGTTAAGCCTAGCTTTCTCATGAAGTTGCCTAACGACTTCAGCCTTCTTTTTCCCATCTAAATTAACCCTATCTTGTATAGGCAATGGTACTAAATCCAAAGGAGATAATGGATTAAAACCATAATCAAGCTCAAAAGGAGATAACCTGTGGCACTATAAACAACACGATTATAGGCAAACTCTATAAAAGGCAAACATTCTTCCCAGGTTCTAGAGTTCTTACCAATAGCAGCACGCAACAATGTACCAAGAGTTTGATTTACTACCTCAGTCTGTCCATCAGTTTGTGGATTATAAGTTGTAGAAAATAACAACTCTGTTCCAAACTTACCCCATAATGTTTTCAAAAAATGGCTCAAAAATTTTGCATCATGATCTGACACAATACTCTTCGGCACTCCATGTAGGCGAACAATCTCTCTAAAAAATAAGTCTACAATGCGTGTGGCATCATCTATTTTGGTGCAAGCAATGAAATGCGCCATCTTTGAAAACCTGTCAACTACAACAAGAATACAATCTCAGCCCTTCTTGGACCTAGGTAACCCACGAATAAAATCCATAGAGATGTTGGTCCAAGGTTCACAAGGAATTTCTAAGGGCATATACTTACCATGGGGCAAAACCCTAGACTTAGCTTGTCTACAGGTAACACACTTGGCACTAACTCTTTCAACATCCTTTTTCATTTGTGGCCAAAAGAAATGTTCATTTAAAACATCAAAAGTCTTTTGAATGCCAAAGTGTCCCATTAAACCACCCCCATGAGCTTCTCTCACAAGTAATGCTCTTATAGACCCTTAAGGAATACAAAGCTTATTTACTTTAAACAAATACCCCTCATGTCTATAGAACTTACCAAAGGCAGCTTTCTCACATTCAGCATATATGTTACTAAAGTCAGCATCATTAGCATACAAATCAATAATGTGCTCAAACCTCAGCAACTTAACGCTCAAAGTGCTAATCAATGTGTACCTATGTGACAATGCGTCAGCAACAACATTTTCCTTACCTGATTTGTTTTGAATTACATAAGGAAAAATTTCAATAAATTCAACCTATTTTGCATGTCTCTTGTTCAACTTACCTTGCCCCTTCAAGTATTTTAAGAACTCATGATCAGTATGAATTACAAACTCCTTGGGCCAAAGGTAATGCTGCAATGTTTCTAAAGTCCTAACAAGTGCATACATTTCTTTATCATAAGTTGGATAATTCAATGTTGCCCCACTTAACTTCTCACTAAAGAATGCAATAGGTTGTTTCTCTTGCATGAGAACTCCCCCAATCCCAATGCTTGATGCATCACATTCAATTTCAAAGATCTTAGAAAAATTAGGTAAAGCAAGAAGTGGTGCATTACACAACTTAGTCTTAAGTAAATCAAAGGTATCTTGTTGTTCTTTACTCCACTTGAAACCCACACTCTTTTTAATCACCTCACTTAATGGTGCAGTTATGGTACTAAAATCCTTAATAAAGCTCCTATAAAAGCTAGCCAAACCATGGAAACTCCTCACATCATTCACACTCTTAGGTGTAGGCCATTCTTGAATTGCCTTAATCTTCTCTTTATCAACCTCTATGCCATGAGTAGACACAACATAACCCAAGAAAATAACATGATCCTTGCAAAAATCACATTTCTTCACGTTGGTATACAATTTCTCTTTCCTCAAAACATCAAGCACGCAATGCAAATGTTCAACATGCTCTTCTAAATTCCTACTATATACTAATATATCATCAAAATAAGCCACAACAAACTTTCCTAAGAAAGGTCTCAAAACATGATTCATTAATCTCATAAAAGTACTAGGTGCATTTGTCAAACCAAAGGGCATAACTAACCATTCATACAAACCATGCTTGGTCTTGAATGCAGTTTTCCATTCATCTCCTTCCCTCATCCTAATTTGATGATACCCACTCTTAAGGTCAATTTTAGAGAAGTAACACGCACCATGTAATTCATCTAGCATATCATCAAGCCTGGGTATAGGATGTTGACATTTAACTTTTATTTTGTTGATAGCTTTACAATCAACACACATCCTCCAAGATCCATCTTTCTTTGGCATAAACAACACTGGCATTACACATGGACTCATGCTCACCCTTACATGTCCCTTCTTCATCAACTCATCAACTTGCCTTCGAAGCTCCTTTGTCTTCCTAGGATTACTTCTATACGCTGGCTTATTGGGAATGGGAACCCCAGGAATAAGATCAATGTGATGTTCAATCCCTCTCCTTGGTGGTAAACCATCTGGGATCTCCTCAAGGAATACATCATTATAATCTTACAACAAAGATGAAATAGCACTAGGCAAAGATGAATCAAGGTCAGTGTTAGAGAAATAAGAATCCTTGTAAAAGATCAAGATTATTTATTGCCTCACTTGAAAGGCAACCTTAACATCTACTCCTTTTGCAAACACACTCACTTGTTTTCTTTCATCTTCTCTCTTGTGAACCTGACCCCCCTTGTACTTAGCACTCTCACATGTATTTACCTTCTTTTTCTCTCCCTCACTTTCTTTTCTCTCAACTCTCTCTTTCTTTTCCCTCTTCCTCTTTTGCTCACTTTCATAAAGTCTCACTTGGTCTTCATACACCTGTTTTGGAGTCAATGGAACAAGTGTAAATGATTTTCCATCCACGGTGAAAGAATAGCGGTTCTTGTAACCATCATGCAAAACTTTCCTATCAAATTGCCAAGGACGGCCCAATAACAAATGCCCGACCTACATAGGTACAAGATCACAAAACAACTCGTCCTTATATCTGCCAATAGAAAATGGAACCACAACTTGTTTAGTCACTTTTACCACTCCACTATCATTTAACCATTACAAATTATATGGCCTAGGATGTTTGGTTGTAGGCAAATTCAATTTTTCCACCAACTCTGTACTTGCTACATTAGTGCAACTATTGCCATCGATGATCAAGCAACAGAGTCTATCTTGAACTAAACATCGAGTATGGATAATATTTTCCTGCTGCATCTCATCATCATCCTCCTCCATAACCTGCAAACTAAGGGCTCTCCTTGCTCCTAAAAGCCTTCCACCATGCTCTAGATACTATATCCCTTCATCAACATCACTAGCATCCTTTAGTAGTGGCATTTGGTCTTCATCACTAGCATCACTGCCAGACAAATGGTCACCATTCTCCTTAAGGTATATGGTTCTCTTGTTAGGAGATTGTGAAGCCATATGACCCCTACCCAAACATTTAAAACATTTGATGTCTCTAGTTTTTCCTTGGGTGCCCTCAAGTTTTTCTTCAAATTTGCCCCTTTCTAGATTGCCCCCACTAGTCTAGGGTCTATGTGAATTGGTTTTAAGCTTAGAAGTCATCTTCTCTTCCTTCTTCCCCCAATTCAACTTCCAAAAGATGAACCTAAGTTCTGACTATATCTAGAAGTGCTCCTTCCTTTAAGTTACCTCTCAACTTTCATGGCAATGTGTACCATGTCTTTAAGCTCTACATGGTGTTGTAGTTCTACCACATCAACTATACTTCTATTCAACCCTTTGAGGAACCTAGCCATGGTTGTCTCCTTATCCTCCATTACATTTTCCCTAACCATAGTAATTTCCATCTCCTTATGGTACTCGTCCACACTTTTGGAACCTTGCATAAGGCTCTGCAACTTGTTATACAAATCCCTATAATAAGAGCTGGGAACAAATCTCCTTCTCATCACAGTTTTCAACTCATTCCAAGTTTCTACAGTTCTCTCAAAATTTCTTCTCCTGGTGGTAACTTGCTGGTCCCACCATACGACATCATAATCAGTGAACTCTGCCTCAGCTAACTTCACTTTGTTCTCCTCAGAGAAGTTATGACACTCATATATTAATTCTACCCTTCGTTCCCAGTCCAAATAGACATCAAGGTTAGCTTTCCCTTGGAAAGAAGGTATTTTCATTTTAATACTACTAAGATTTTTGTCTACTCCTTCCTCCACTCTATTTATGTGATCCCAACCTCTATTGTACCTATCATAAACATTTCCATTGCCTCTTACTCCCCTACCATTCTGATTACCATGTCCTCTTCTAAAGCCACCTCTGAAATTTTTACTAGCATTATCATCGTCATCATAATAACCATCACCATCTTCACCAAAGTAATGTTCAAATTGCTCCTTCATGACCCTCCCAGCTGGCCTCTTAGGATTGACACTTGATTCCCCATCTATTTTACCCATCCTGTCTTGAACTTCCCAAAACATTTGGTCAATCCTATCAAACTTCTGCTATAAGGATTTCATCAGCAATTTGAAATTTGGAACAACTACTTCCTCCTCTCCTTGTGGGAAACTGCCTTCTTTAGCATTAGACATTTTATATGCAAGATTGTTAGAAAATAAAAAATATACCTCACAAAACTCACTCCTTTGCGTGTTTGCTCTCCACTCAACTATATTAATCCTCAACTCTCGTGTTTCACACAATGATTTGCAAGACTCTAAAAGATCTTTCAATAGTTCCAAGCAAACTAAATTCGAAACAAACAAAACTTGACTATATCAATCCTAGACCTACCCTTTCAAAGAAGTGACATGATTAAGAAGATGGGCAATAAAGCAAACAGAATGACAAGGAATTCAATGATACGAGCAGTGCAATTATACAATAATCAATTATCGAATATAATTGAGTAAATGACCAATTAAGCAGTGAAACCATTTTTTTTTGGTTAATTAATAGGTATTTGTATAGAAGAAACAAATAGCAGAATGGCAACCCAAGAAATACATGATTTTTTTCTTTCTTTTTTTTCTTTTTGGTTATTCAACCAATAACGAAGGATACACAAAAGAGATAATAACAAAAATATAACTAACCTAAGTTAGAAACATGGCTATGATACCAAATGATATGAACTCCGATTATTTGTAAACAGAACCCAACACCAATGTTGGTATAGGATCGTTCTAACAAAGGTTAAGGGATTTTGGAGTTCTGACCCAATGATTATAAACAACCAAGAACCAGAACTTAAAGATTCAAACGCCACTCCCAATAACAAAAATGTTGAAGAAGATAAGTCTATTGAACCAACACACTTAAGTATGAAAGTTCAAAAGTAGTTCTCAAAGAACTAGAGAAAATAGCTCATACACTCATCATCTACTGTCCTCCCCTCTAACCACCTTTTTTATATGCTAACCCCCCTAAAACCCTAGCTAATAAGATGGGCTTATTAAGGATATTTGTCCAATTTGCCAGCCACCCCTTTTTATATGCTAATAAGATGTGCGTATTAAGGAAATTCGTCCAACCCACTAAATAATAATAAAAACCCATGAAAATAACCCATTTAAATGCCCAAACATGGGCTCCCAAATCCAACTTCCTTCTTATGGTCATGGTTCTCAAATTCCTCCACAGATGACACATTCACAAGCCCTGGTAAAGCCTCTATCATCCTCAACTCGTACCTAGCAACTTCCTGATAGTAAATGTCGCACAACAAGTTGTTGAGAGCTTCCTTTATTTTCTTTAACCTTGCCCTTGTCGTTGGTCCTCCAAGGTTTTGCAAAGCATCAACTCCCTTGTTGATTTGACCTGGTACAATATGGCTTCCATCAAGAGTAAAGAACCGAGTTGGAATGTGACAAAATGTCATAAAATGCAGCTCAGAAGAACAATTAGAGAAAGAACTCAAATTTTGATAAGCAAATTGAATTTAAAGAACAAAGCTCTCGTAGCACCTAATGTTAAACACAAAGAATCCAACGAAACCAACAATCAAAGTTATAAGGAAGGATATTGGCATTACAATCTATAAAGAAGTGATTTAAGAGTAATGAGTTGAGTTGGAATGCGACAAAATGTAATAAAAAGGTAGCTAGGCAGAAGAACTAGAGAAAAAACTCAAATTTTGATAAGAAAATCTGATTTAAGGCCTAAAGCACTCATAGCACCTGATGTTAAAAACCATGAAGTCAACAAAATCCACAATCAAAAGAAGGAATTGAAGACCCTAAGAAACATAATTCAGGTTTAACAAAAGTAAAGCCTTAGCCCAATGCTGAAAGGATCAGGAACATAAGTTATAAACATAGACCTAATGTTCAAAGCTTCATGAACAAAAGTTATAAGGTAGGATATTGGATTTACTATCTTTAAAGAAGTGATTTGAGAGTAATGAGTTGAGTTGGAATGCGACAAAATGTAATAAAACGCGGCTAAGAAGAAGAACTAGAGAAAAAACTCAAATTTTGATAAGCAAAGTTAATATAAAGCCCAAAAGTCTCATGGCTCCCAATGTTAAAGACAAAGAATGCAATTAAACACACAATCAAAGGAAGGAATTGAAGACCCATGAAACATAATTTATGTTTACAAAAGTAATGTGTCAGCCAAATTATCAAAGGAACAGGAACTTAACTTATAAACCTAGACCCAATGTTAAAAGCATTGTGACCCAAAGTTATAAGGCAAGATATTGGTAGTACATTCTATAAAAAAATGATTGAGAGTAATGAGTTGAGTTGGAATGTGAGAAAACGTAATAAAATGCAGCGAGGAAGAAGAACTAGAGAAATAACTCAAATTTTGATAAGCAAATCTGATTTAAAGTGCAAAGCTCTCACAACACCCAAAGTTAAACACAAAGAATGCAATGAAACCAACAATCAAAGTTATAAGGTAGGATATTCACATTATAATCTATAAAGAAGAGATTTGAGAGTAATGAGTCGAGTTGGAATGCGACAAAATCTAATAAAAGGCAGCTAAGAAGAAGAACTAGAGAAATAAGTCAAATTTTGAAAAGCTAATCTAATTTAAAGGGCAAAGCTCCCACAGCACCCAATGTTAAACACAAAGAATGCAATGAAACCAACAATCAAAGTTATATGGCCAGATATTGGCATTACAATCTATAAGGAAATGATTTGAGAGTAACAAATCGAGTTGGAAAACAACAAAACGTTATAAAAGGTAGCTCAGAAGAAGAACTAGAGAAATAACTCAAATTTTGAAAAACAAATCTAATCTAAAGGCAAAAGCTGTTGCAGCACCCATTGTTAAACACAAAGAATGCAATGAAACCCATAATCAAAGTTATAAGGTAGGATATTGGCATTACAATCTATAAAGAAGTGATTTGAGGGTAATGAGCCTAGTCGGGATGTGAACAAATCTAATAAAAAGCAGCTAGCAAGAAGAACTACAGAAAGGAAACAAATTTTGTTAAGCAAATCTAATTTGGAGCACAAAGCTCTTGCAGCACCCAATGTTAAACACAAAGAGTGCAACGAAACCCACAATCAAAGTTATAAGGTAGGATATCGGCATTACAATCTATAAGGAAGTGATTTGAGAGTATTGAGTCTAGTTGGGATGTGACAAAATGTAATAAAAAGCAGCTAACAAGAACTAGAGAAATAAAACAAATTTTGTTAAGCAAATCTTATTTAAAGCACAAAGCTCTTGCTGCACCCAAAGTTAAACACAAAGAATGCAATGAAATCCACAATCAAAGTTATAAGGTAGGATATTGGCATTACAATCGATAAAGAAGTCATTTGGGAATAATGAGTTGAGTTAGAATGCAACAAAATATAATAAAAGAACTAGAGAAAAACTCAAATTTTGATAAGCAAATCAAATTTGAAGCCCAAAGCTCTCATAGATCCTGATGTTAAAAACAATGAATGCAACAAAATCCACAATCAGAACAAGGAATTGAAGAACTCATTAAACATAAGTTAGGTTTAACAAAAGTAAAGCCTCAGCCCAACACTCAAAGGAATAGGAACTTAAGTTATAAACTTACACCCAATGTTCAAAACATCATGACCTAAAGGTATAAGGTAGGATATTGGCATTACTATCTATAAAGAAGTGATTTGAGAGTAATGAGTAGAGTTGAAATGTGAGAAAACACAATAAATCATGTCTAAGAAGAAGAACTAGAGAAAGAACTCAAATTTTGATAAGCAAATCTAATTTAAAGCGCAAAGGTCTCGCAACACCCAAATGTTAAAGACAAAGAAGGCAACAAAACTAACAACCAAAGTTATAAGGTAGGATATTGGCATTACAATCTATAAAGAAGTGATTTGAGAGTAATCAGTTAAGTAGGAATGCAACAAAATGTAATAAAATGCAGTTAGGAGGAAGAACTAGAGAAAAAAACTCAAATTTTGATAAGCAAATTTGATTTAAAGACCAAAGCACTCATAGCACCTCATGTTAAAAACAATGAATGCAACAAAATCCACAATCAAAGGAGGGAATTGAAAACCCCATTAAACGTAATTAAGTTCTAACAAAAGTCAAGGCTCAACCCAATGTTCAAAGGAATAGGAACTTAAGTTATCAACCTCGACACAATGTTCAAAGCATCATGAACCAAAGTTATAAGGTAGGATATTGGCATTACAATTTACAAAGAAGTGATTTGAGAGTAATGAGTCAAGTTGGAATGCGACAAAATGTAATAAAAGCCAGTTGGGAAGAAGAACTAGAGAAATAACTCAAATTTTGATAAGCAAGTCTGATTTAAGGCCCAAAGCACTCATAGCACCTAATGTTAAAAACAATCAATGCAACAAAATCCACAATCAAGATTATAAGGTAGGATTTTGGCATTAGAATTGATAAAAAAGTAATTTGAGAGTAATGGGTTGAGATGGAATGTGACAAAATGTAATTAGAGGTGGCTAAGAAGAAGTGCGAGAGAAAGAACTCAAATTTTGAGAAGGAAATCTAATTTTAAGTGCAAAGCTCTCGCACACCCATTGTTAAACACAAAGAATGCAACAAAACCAACAATCATGGTTATAAGGTAGGATATTGGCATTATAATCTATAAGTGATTTAAGAGTAATGAGTCGAGTTGGAAAGTGACAAAATGTAATAAAAGGCAGCTAAAGAGAAGAACTAGAGAAATAACTCAAATTTTGATAAGCAAATCTAATTTAAAGTGCAAAGCTCTCGCAGCACCCAATGTTAAACACAAAGAATCCAACAAAACCCACAATCAAAGTTATAAGGTAGGATATTGGCATTACAATCTATGAAGAAATGATTTGAAAGTAATGAGTCCAGTTGGGATGCAACAAAATCTAATAAAAAGCAGCCAACAAGAAGAACTAGAGAAAGAAAACAAATTTTGATAAGCTAATCTGATTTAAAGCACAAAGTTCTCGCAGCACTCAATGTTAAATACAAAGAATGCAATGAAACCCACAATCAATGTTATAAGGTAGGATATAGGCATTACAATCTATAAAGAAGTCATTTTAGAGTATTGAGTCAAGTTGGAATGTGACAAAATGTGATAAAATGCAGCTAGGAAGAAGAACTAGATAGAAAACCCAAATTTTGATAAGCAAATCTGATTTAAAGTGCAAAGCTCTCATAGCACCCAATGTTAAACAAAAAGAATGCAACGAAACCCACAATCAAAAGAAGGAGTTGAAGACCCCATGAAACATAATTCTGGTTTAAGAAAAGTAATGTGTTGGCCAAATGCTCGAAGGAATAGGAACTTAACTTATAAACCTAGACACAATGTTCAAAGCATCATGGCCCATAGTTATAAGGTAGGATATTGGCATTACAGTTTATGAAAAAGTGATTTCAGAGTAATGAGTCAAGTTGGAATGCGAGAAAACATAATAAAAAGCAGCTAAGCTAAAGAACTAGAGAAAGAGCTCAAATTTTGATAGGCCAATCTGATTTAAAGCAAGATATTGGCATTATAATCCATAATGAAGTGATTTGAGAGTAATGAGTCGAGTTGGAATGCAAATCTCAAATTTTGATAAGCAAATCTAATTTAAAGTGGAAAGCTCTCACAGCACCTAATGTTAAACACAAAGAATGCAACAAAACCAACAATCGCATTACTACCAATATTGGAGTTTTTCCTCTTATTCTTCTTCTTAGCTGCCTTTTATTACTTTTTGTTGCATCCCAACTGGGCTCATTACTACCAAATCTCTTCTTTCTAGATTGTAATGCCAACATCCTTCCTTCCACCATTGCTTCATGATGCTTTGAACTGTGGGTATAGGATTACTCCTTAAGTTCCTGTTCCTTTGAGCATTGGGCCAAGGTTTTACTTTTGTTAAACATCATTTATGTTTCTTGGCGTCTTCAATTCCTTATTTTGATTGTGGGTTTGTTGGCATTCTTTCTACTTAACATTTGGTGCTATGAGAGCTTTGGTCTTTCAATGAGGTTTGCTTATTGAAATTGGAGTTTTTTCTCTACTTCTTCTTCTTAGATGCCTCTTATTACGCTTTGTTGCTTTCCAACTCGATTGATTACAACCAAATCTCGTCTTCTATATTGTAATGCCAATATCCTTCCTTTCACCATTGGATGATGATGCCTTAAACTTTGGGTATAGGATTATGCCTTAAGTTCTTGTTTCTTTGAGCATTGGGCCAAGGTTTTACTTAAGTTAGACATCGTTTATGTTTTTTGGGGTCTTTAATTCCTCCTTTTGTTTGTGGGTTTCATTGCATTCTTTATGTTTAACATAGGGTGCTATGAGAGCTTTAGGCTTTCAATCAGCTTTGCTTCTCAAAATTGGAGTTTTTTCCCTAGTTCTTCTTACTCACTGCCTCTTATTACGTTTTGTTGGATTCCAACTTGGCTCTTTACTACCAAATCTTGTCTTTCTAGATTTTAATGCCAATATCCTTCCTTTCACCATTGGTTGATGATGCTTTGAAATATGGGTATAGGATTATCCCTTAAGTTCTTGTTCCTTTAAGCATTGGGCCAAGGTTTTACTTATGTTAGACGTCATTTATATTTCTTGGTCTTTAATTCCTTCTTTTGATTGTGTGTTTCATTGTATTCTTTGTGTTTAACATTGGGCATTGTGAGAACTTTGGGCTTTCAATTAGGTTTGCTCGTCAAAATTGGAGTTTTTTTTCTGTAGTTTTTCTTCTTAGCTGCCTCTTATTACGTTTTGTTCCATTCCAACTCAGCTCATTAACACAAAATCTCATCTTTCTAGATTTTAATGTTAATATCCTTCCTTTCACCATTGGTTCATGATGCGTTCAATAGTGGATAAAGGATTATACCTTAAGATATTGTTTCTTTCAGCATTAGGCCAAGGCTTTAGTTTTGTTAAACCTGAATTATGTTTCTTGGGGTCTTCAATTCCATCTTTTGATTGTGGGTTTCATTGCATTCTTTATGTTTAACATTGGGTGCTACGAGAGCTTTGGACTTTAAATTATGTTTGCTTCTCAAAATTGGAGTTTTTTTCTCTCATTCTTCTTCTTAGCTGCCTCTTTTTAAGTTTTGTTGCTTTCAAACTAGGTTCATTACTACCAAATCTCTTCATTCTAGATTGCAATGGTAATATCCTTCTTTTCAACATTGGTTGATGAAACTCGGCTCGTTACTACCAAATCTCATCTTTCTTGATTGTAATGCCATTATCCTTCCTTTCAGCATTCTTTCATGATGCTTTGAACTGTGGGTATAGGATTACACCTTAAGTTCTTGTTCCTTTGAGCATTGCACTAGGTTTTACTTTTGTTAAACATTATTTATGTTTCTTAGGGTTTTCAACTCCTCCTTTTGCTTTTCAGTTTCATAGCATTCTTTGTGTTCAACATGGGGTCTTATGAGACCTTTGGGCTTTATATCTTGTTTGCTTCTCAAAATTGGAGTTTTTTCTCTTGTTTTTCTTCTTCACTACCTCTTATTATGTTTTGTTGCTTTCCAACTCGGCTCATTACTACCAAATCTCGTCTTTCTAGATTGTAAGGGCAATATCCTTCCTTTCACCATTTGATCATGATGCTTTGAACAGTGGGTATAGGATTATACTTTAAGTTCTTGTTCCTTTGAGCATTGGCCAAGGTTTAACTTATGTTAGATATCATTTATGTTTCTTGGGGTCTTCAATTCCTTCTTTTCATTGTAGGTCTCATTGCATTCTTTGTGTTTAACATTGGGTGCTATAAGAGCTTTAGGATTTAAATCAGGTTCGATTGTCAAAATTGGCCTCTTAATATGTATTGTTGCATTCCAACTTGCCTCATTACTACCAAATGTCATCTTCCTAGATTGCAAAGCCAATATCCTTCCATCCACGCTTGGCTTATGATACTTTGAAGACTGGTTATTGGATTATACATTAAGTTTTTGTTCCTTTGACCGCTATGCAAAGGTTGTTTTTTTGTGAAACCTCAATTATGTTTCTTGGGGTCTTCAATTCCATCTTTTCATTGTGTGTTTTAGTGCATTCTCTGCATTTAACATTTGGTGATATGGGAGCTTTGGGCTTTAAATCAGGTTTCCTTATCAAAATTGGAGTTTTTTCTCTAGTTTTTCTTCCTAGCTGCCTCCTATTACGTACTGTTGCATTCCAACTCGCCTCATTACTACCAAATCTCATCTTCCTAGATTGCAAATCCAATATCCTTCCTTTCAGCATTGGTTCATGATGCTTTGAACATTGGTTATTGGATTATACAATAAGTTCTTGTTCCTTTGGGCATTGTGCAAAGGTTGTTATTTTGTTAAACCTCAATTATGTTTCTTGGAGTCTTGAATTCCTTTTTTTCATTATGTCTTTCATTGTATTCTTTGTGTTTAACTTTGGGTGATATAGGAGCTTTGGGCTTTAAATCAGGTTTGCTTATCAAAATTGGAGTTTTTTCTCTTGTTTTTCTTCCTTGCTGCTTACTATTACGTTTTGTTGGATTCCAACTCCCCTCATTACTACCAAATCTCATCTTCCTTGATTGCAAAGCCAATATCCTTCCTTTCACCATTGGTTCATGACACTTTGAACATTGGTTATTGGATTATACAATAAGTTCTTGTTCCTTTGATCATTGTGCAACAGTTGTTCTTTCATTAAACCTTAATTATGTTTCTTGCAGTCTTCAATTTCTTCTTTTCATTGTGTGTTCCATTGTATTCTTTGTGTTTAAGATTGGGTGATATGGGAGCTTTGGGCTTTAAATCTGGTTTGCTTATCAAAATTGGAGTTTTTTCTCTAGTTTTTCATCCTGGCAGCCTTCTATTACGTATTGTTGCATTCCAACTCCCCTCATTACCACCAAATCTCATCTTCCTATATTGCAAAGCCAATGTCCTTCTTTTAACCATTGGTTCATGATGCTTTGAACACTTGTTATTGGTTTATACAATAAGTTCTTTTTCTTTTAAGCCTTGTGCAAAGGTTGTTTTTTCATTAAACCTCAATTATGTTTCTTGGAGACTTCAATTCCTTTTTTTCATTGTGTGTTTCATTGCATTCTCTGTGATTAATATTGGGTGATATGGGAGCTTTGGGTTTTAATTCAGGTTTGCTTATCAAAATTGGAGCTTTTTATCTAGTCTTTCTTCCTAGCTGCCTCCTATTACGTTTTGTTGCTTTCCAACTCACCTCATTACTACTAAATCTCATCTTCCTCGATTGCAATGCCAATATCCTTCCTTTCACCATTGGTTCATGATGCTTTGAACATTGGTTTTTGGATTATACCTTAAGTTCTTGTTCCTTTAAGCATTGTGCAAAGGTTGTTCTTTCATTAAACCCAATTATGTTTCTTGGAGACTTCAATTCCTTCTTTTCGTTATGTGTTTCATTGCATTCTCTGTGTTTAACATTGGGTGATATGGGAGTTTTGGGCTTTAAATCAGGTTTGCTTATCAAAATTGGAGTTTTTTCTCTAGTTTTTGTTCCTTCCTGCCTCCTACTACGTTTTGTTCAATTCCAAATCCCCTCATTACTAGCAAATCTCATCTATCTGGATTTCAAAGCCAATGTCCTTCCTTTCACCATTGGTTCAAGATGCTTTGAACACCAGTTATTGGAATATACAATAACGTCTTACTCCTTTGAGCATTGTGCAAAAGTGGTTCTTTCGTTAAACCTCAATAATGTTTCTTCCAGTCTTCAATTTCTTCTTTTCATTGTGATTTTCGTTGCATTCTCTATGCTTAACATTGGCTGTTATGAGAGCTTGAGGCTTTCAATCATGTTTGCTTATCAAAATTCAAGTTTTTTATCTAGTTTTTCTTCTTAGCAGCCTCTTATTACGTACTGTTGCATTCCAACTCCCCTTATTACTACCAAATCTCATCTTCCTAGATTGCAAAGCCAATATCCTTCCTTTCACCCTTGGCTCATGATGCTTTGAACACTGGTTATTCGATTATACCTTAAGTTCTTATTCCTTTCAGCATTGTGAAAAAGTTGTTCTTTCGTTAAACCTCAATTATGTTTCTTAGGGTCAGCAATTCCTTCTTTTCGTTGTCTCTTTCATTGCATTCTCTGTGGTTAACATTGGGGGATATGGGAGCTTTGGGTTATAAATCTGGTTTGCTTATCAAAATTGGAGTTTTTTCTTTAGTTTTTCTTCCTTGCTGCCCCCTATTACATTTTGTTGGATTCCAACTCCCCTCATTACTACCAAATCTCATCTTCTTATATTGCAAAGCCAATGTCCTTCCTTTTGCCATTGGTTCATGATGCTTTGAACACTTGTTATTGGATTATAGAATAAGTTCTTGTTCTTTTGAGCATTGTGCAAAGGTTGTTCTTTCGTTAAACCTCAATTATGTTTCTTGGAGTCTTCAATTCCTTCTTTTCATTGTGTGTTCCATTGCATTCTCTATGTTTAACATTGGGTGATATGGGAGCTTCCAGTTTTAAATCAAGTTTGCTTATTAAAATTGGAGTTTTTTGTGTAGTTTTTCTTCCTAGCTGCCTCCTATTATGTTTTGTTGTATTCCAACTCGCCTCATTACTAATAATTCTCATCTTCCTAGATTGCTATACCAATATCCTTCCTTCCACCATTGGTTCATGATCCTTTGAACCCTAGATTTTGGATTATACCTTAAGTTCTTGTTCCTTTGAGCATTGTGCAAAGGTTGTTCTTTTGTGAAACCTCAATTATGTTTCTCTAGGTCTTCAATTCCATCTTTTCATTGTGATTTTTGTTGCATTCTCTACATTTAACATTGGGTGCTATGAGAGCTTTAGGCTTTCAATCAAGTTTGCTTATCAAAACTAGAGTTTTTCTCTAGTTTTTCTTCCTACCAGCCTCCTATTACGTATTCTTGCATTCCAACTAGCCTCATTACTACCAAATCTCATCTTCCTAGATTGCAAAGCCAATATCCTTCCATTCACTATTGGTTCATGATGCTTTGAACACTGGTTATTGGATTATACCATAAGTTCTTGTTCCTTCGAGCATTGTGCAAAGGTTGTTCTTTCGTTAAACCTCAATTATGTTTCTTGGGGTCTTCAATTCCATCTTCTCATTGTAAGTTTCATTGCATTCTCTATGTTTAACATTGGGTGATATGGGAGCGTTGGGCTTTAAATTAGGTTTCCTTATCAAAGTTAGAGTTTTTTCCCCAGTTTTTCTTCCTTGCTGCCTCCTATTACATTTTGTTGGTTTCCAACTCCCCTCATTACTACCAAATCTCATCTTCCTAGATTGCAAAGCCAATATGCTTCCTTTCACCATTGGTTCAAGATGATTTGAGTATTGGTTATTGGATTATACCATAAGTTCTTGTTCCTTTAACCATTGTGGAAGGGTTGTTCTTTTGTTAAACCTCAATTATGTTTCTTGGAGTCTTCAATTCCTTCATTTCATTGTGCGTTCCATTGCATTCTCTGTGTTTAACATTGGGTGATATGGGACTTTGGGCTTTAAATCAGGTTTGCTTAACAAAATTGGAGTTTTTTCTCTTGTTTTTCTTCCTAACAGCCTCCGATTACGTATTGTTGCGTTCCAACGTGCCTCATTACCACCAAATCTCATCTTCCAAGATTGCAAAGCCAATATCGTTCCTTTCACCATTGGTTCAAGATGCTTTGAACACTGGTGATCGGATTGTACCATAAGGGTTGTTCTTTCGTTAAACCTCAATTACATTTCTTAGAGTCTTTAATTCCTTCATTGCATTGTGCGTTCCATTGCATTCTCTGTGTTTAACATTGGGTGATATGGGAGCTTTGGGCTTTAAATCAGGTTTGCTTATCAAAATTGGAGTGTTTTTACTTGTTTTTCTTCCTTCCTAAAAGCCTCCTATTATGTATTGTTGCGTTCCAACTCCCCTCAATACAACCAAATCTCATCTTCCTAGATTGCAAAGCCAATATCCTTCCTTTCACCATTGGTTCAAGATGCTTTGAAAACTGGTTAATGGATTATACCATAAGTTCTAGTTCCTTTAAGCATTGTGGAAGGGTTGTTCTTCCCTTAAACCTCAATTATGTTTCATGGAGTCTTCAATTCTTTCATTGCATTATGTGTTCCATTGCATTATCTGTGTTAAACATTGGGTGATATGGGAGCTTTGGGCTTTAAATCAGGTTTGCTTATCAAAATTGGAGTGTTTTTTCTTGTTTTTCTTCCTTCCTAGAAGCCTCCTATTACGTATTGTTGTGCTCCAACTCCCCTCATTACGACCAAATCTCATCTTCCTAAATTGCAAAGCCAATATCCTCCCTTTCATTATTGGTTCATTATGCTTTGAACACTGGTTCTTGGATTATACCATAAGTTCTTGTTCTTTTAAGCATTGTGCAAAGGTTTTTCTTTCGTTAAACTTCAATTATGTTTCTTGGGGTCTTCAATTCCATCTTCTCATTGTAAGTTTCATTCCATTTTCTATGCTTAACATTGAGTGATATGGGAGCTTTAGGCTTTAAATCAGGTTTGCTTATCAAAATTGGTGTTTTTTCCCTAGTTTTTCTTCCTAGCAGCCTCCTATTATGTATTGTTGCATTCCAACTTGCCTCATTACTACCAAATATCATCTTCCTAGATTTCAAAGCCAATATCCTTCCTTTCACCATTGGTTCATGATGCTTTGAACACTAGTTATTGGATTATACCTTAAGTTCTTGTTCCTTTGAGCATTGTGCAAAAGTTGTTCATTCATTAAACCTAAATTATCTTTCTCGGGGTGTTCAATGCCTTCTTTTCATTGGGTGTTTCATTGCATTTTATGTGTTTAACGTTAGTTGATATGGGTGCTTTGGGCTTTAAATCAGGTTTAATTATCAAAATTGGGGACTTTTTTCTAGTTTTTCTTCCTAGCTAACTCCTATTACGTTTTGTTGCATTCCAACACGCCTCATTACTAGCAAATCTCATCTTCCTAGATTGCGAAGCCAATATCCTTCCTTTCATTATTGGTTCATGATGCTTTGAATAGTGGTTATTGGATTATACCATAAGTTCTCGTTCCTTTGAGCATTATGCAAAGGTTGTTCTTTTCCTAAACCTCAATTATGTTTCTTGGGGTCTTAAATTCCTCCTCTTTGTGTTTAGCATTGGGTGATATGGGAGCTCTGGGATTTAAATCAAGTTTGCTTATCAAATTTGGAATTTTTTCTCTAGTTTCTCTTCCTAGTTGCCCCCTATTATGTTTTGTTGCATTCCAACTCACCTCATTACTACCAAATCTCATCTTCCTAGATTGCAAAGCTAATATTTTTCCTTTCATTATTGGTTCATGACGCTTTGAACACCGGTTATTGGATCTACCAAAACTTCTTGTTCCTTTGAGCATTGTGCAAAGGTTGTTCTTTCATTAAACCTCAATTATATTTCTTGGGGTCTTCAATGCCTTCTTTTCATTGTGTGTTTCATTGCATTCTCTATTGTTAACATTGGGTGATATGGGACTTTTGGGCTTTAAATCAAGTTTGCGTATCAAAATTGGAGATTTTTCTCTAGTTTTTCTTCCTAACTGCCTCCTATTATGTTTTGTTGCATTTCGACTCGCCCCATTACTAGCAAATCTAATCTTCCTAGATTGCAAAACCAATATCCTTCCTTTCACTATTAGTTCATGATGCTTTGAACACCGGTCATTGGATTGTAGCATAACTTCTTGTTCCTCTAAGCATTGTGCAAAGGTTGTTCTTTCGTGAAACATTAATTATGTTTCTTGGGTCTTCAATTGCATCTTTTCACTGTAAGCTTCATTGCATTATCTATGTTTAGCATTGGGTGATATGGGAGCTTTGGGCTTTAATATCAAATTTGGAGTTTTTTCTTTAGTTTTTCTTCCTAGCTGCCTCCTAGTATGTATTGTTGCATTCCAACTCGCCCCATTACTACCAAATCTCATCTTCCTAAATTGCAAAGCCAATATCCTTCCTTTCACTATTGGTGCATGATGCTTTGAACACTAATTATTGGATTATACCTTAAGTTCTTGTCCCTTTAAGCATTGTGCAAAGGTTGTTCTTTCGTTAAACCTCAATTATGTTTCTTGGGGTCTTCAATGCCTCCTTTTCTTTGTGTCTTTCATTGCATTTTCTATGGTTAACATTGGGTGGTAAGGGACTTTTAGGCTTTAAGTTTGGTTTGCTTATCAAAATTGGAGATTTTTATCTAGTTTTTATTCCTAACTGCCTCCTATTACATTTTGTTGCATTCCAACTCACCCCATTACTAGCAAATCTAATCTTCCTAGATTGCAAAGCCAATATCCTTCCTTTCACTATTGGTTCATGATGCTTTGAACACTGGTCATTGGATTGTAGCATAACTTCTTGTTCCTTTAAGCATTGTGCAAAGGTTGTTCTTTCGTGAAACATTAATTATGTTTCTTGGGTCTTCAATTGCATCTTTTCATTGTAAGCTTCATTGCATTATCTATGTTTAGCATTAGGTGATATGGGAGCTTTGGGCTTTAATATCAAATTTGGAGTTTTTTCTCTAGTTTTTCTTCCTAGCTGCCTCCTAGTACGTATTGTTGCATACCAACTCACCCCATTACTACCAAATCTCATCTTCCTAGATTGCAAAACCAATATCCTTCCTTTCACTATTGCTTCATGATCCTTTGAAAACTAGTTATTGGATTATACTTGAAGTTCTTATTCCTTTGAGCATTGTGCAAATGATGTTTCGTTAAACCTCAATTATGTTTCTTGGGGTCTTCAATTCCTTCTCTTCATTGTGTGTTTCATTTCATTCTCTGCGTTTAACATTGGGTGATATGGGACCTTCGGGCTTCAAATCAGGTTTGCTTATCAAAATTGGAATTTTTTCTCTAGTTTTGCTTCCTAGCTGCCTCATATTACATATTGTTGCATTCCAACTCACCAGATTACTACCAAATCTCATCTTCCTAGATTGCAAAGCCAATATCCTTTCTTTCACCCTTGGTTCATGATGCTTTGAACTTTGGTTATTGGATTATACAATAAGTTCTTGTTCCTTTGAGCATTGTGCAAAGGTTGTTCTTTCGTTAAACCTCAATTATGTTTCTTGGGGTCTTCCATTGGACCTTTTCATTGTAAAGTTCATTGCATTCTCTATGTTTAACATTGGGTGATATGGGGGCTTTGGGCTTTAAATCAGGTTTGCTTATCAAAATTGGAGTTTTTGTCTAGTTTTTCTTCCTTGCTGCCTCTTATTACATTTTGTTGCATTCCAACTTACCCGATTACTACCAAATCTCATCTTCCTAGATTGCAAAGCCAATATCCTTCCTTTCACTATTGGTTCATGATGCTTTGAACACTAATTATTGGATTATACCTTAAGTTCTTGTCCCTTTGAGCATTGTGCAAAGGTTGTTCTTTCATTAAACCTCAATTATGTTTCTTGGGGTCTTCAATGCCTTCTTTTCTTTGTGTCTTTCATTGCATTTTTTGTGGTTAACATTGGGTGATAAGGGACTTTTGGGCTTTAAGTCTGGTTTGCTTATCCAAATTAGAGATTTTTATCTAGTTTTTCTTCCTAACTGCCTCCTATTACATTTTGTTGCATTCCAACTCGCTCCATTACTAGCAAATCTCTTCATCCTGGATTGCAAAACCAATATCCTTCCTTTACAATTGGTTCATGATGCTTTGAACACCGGTCATTGGATTATACCATCACTTCTTGTTTCTTTGAGCATTGTGCAAAGGTTGTTCTTTCGTTAAACCTTAACTATGTTTCTTCGGGTCTTCAATTGCATCTTTTCATTGTAAGCTTCATTGCATTCTCTATGTTTAACATTGGGTGATATGGGAGCTTGGGGCTTTCAATCCGGTTTGCTTATAAGATTTGGAGTTTTTTCTCTAGTTCTTCTTCCTAGCAGCCTCCTATTACGTTTTGTTGCATTCCTACACGCATCATTACTACAAAATGTCATCTTCCATTGGATCTTTTCATTGTAAACTTCATTGCATTCTCTATGTTTAACATTGGGTGATATGGGAGCTTTGGGCTTTAAATCAGGTTTGCTTTTCAAAATTGGAGTTTTTTGTCTAGTTTTTCTTCCTTGCTGCCTCCTATTACGTTTTGTTGCATTCCAACTTACCCGATTACTACCAAACCTCATCTTCCTAGATTGCAAAGCCAATATCCTTCCTTTCACCATTATTTCATGATTCTTTAAACATTGGTTCCCTAAGTTCATTTTCCTTTGAGCATTGTGTGAAAGTTGTTCTTTTGTTAAACCTCAATTATGTTTCTTGGAGTCTTCAATTCCTTCTTTCCATTGTATTAGGGTGAATGTTTGGTGGCTGAAATTTCGGCTGTTATTAGGGTGAATATTTGGTGGCTGAAGTTTCGGCTGTCTTGTATATGTTAGTATATATCTATATTTGGTAATTAGATAAATTAGGACTAAAGTTACGGAATTTTGGGGTATACATTGTATTTATATAACATAATAGATTGCAATGAAAAGCAAGCCGACGAAAACCTTTCCGTTTTTCTTCTCGATTTAACATGGTATCAGAGCCAGGTTGAGAAGCAATTCAAATTCCTCGTCGAACCCTTAAACTATAAACCCTAGGACGATGGCAGATCAAAAACCCTCAAGTTCGAGGAACAATCCGTCGTTCTTATTGAGTGCGAATGACAACCCAGGCAATTTAATTATGCAGACACAATTCAAAAGACCAAACTACGAAGAATGGGCTAAGGTCATGAGGATTTCGTTGAGGGCAAAGAAGAAACAAGGTTTCATTGATGGCACCATTAAGGAGCCGAACCAGAACTCAGATGAAATTGATGATTGGTGGACAGTAAACTCCATGATTGTGTCATGGATCTTTAACACCATCGAACCAGGCTTGCGTTCCACGATCTCATACAAGGAAATGGCAAGGGAATTATGGGAAGATATCCAACAGCGATTCTCTGTTCATAATGGCGCGCGAGTTCATCAATTGAAAACGGAGGTTGCAAATTGCAAACAAAACGGGGATTCGATCATGAATTATTATGGACGACTCAAGAAACTGTGGGATGATTTGAATGATTATGATCCTATGCCTACTTGTTCTTGTAATGGATGCAAGTGTAACTTCGTTACACGGCTTCAACATCGTCAAGAGGATGAGCGGGTGCATCAATTCCTCATGGGGCTTGATGAATCATCTTATGGTAGTGTTCGCTCCAATATCATTGCTTTAGACCCTCTTCCAAACCTTCATAGGGTTTATTCTCAAGTTACGGAGCAAGAACAAGTGCAGGTGATGACGCGAGCGGCTCCTATTCGGTCTGATCCAGTGAGCTTTGCCATGAAAACAGTCAACTCGGGTCCTCAGAATTCAGGGGGGGACCGAAAAGACAATGGAGTAGTTTGCTCCCACTGCCAAAAACCAGGACATAGCATGGACACATGCTTTAGTCTACATGGCTATCCTGACTGGTGGCCAGGAAATTCGACTCAAGGAAGAGGCAGAGGACGTGGTAACCAGGGACGCGGTCGTGGTAGAGTAGCACTGGCTAATGTTGCACAAGGGGCAGAAGGATCGGTTGCTAATGTTCCTCATGGGGGACCACTTAATGATTCTGATAAAGCTGGGTTGGAGACCCTGAGTAAAGATGATTGGGAGACTTTGAAGTCTCTCTGGAACACTCACACGAATAATACATCTATTGCTCAACCAAGACTTAATGGTAAGACATATTTACAATGGCTGTTTGACACAGGTGCGTCACATCATATGACGGGCGAGGAAACTACATTTGTAGAGTTTCAAGGAATATCTCATTGTCCCGTGAAAATGCCGAACGGTGAATACGTTATGGCAACAGGAGAAGGAACAGTTCTTGTAGGAAAATTATTTCTCAAGGGTGTTTTATATGTCCTTGAAATACGATGCAATTTGATATCTGTTTCAAAATTAGCCCGAGAAAAAGTTCATATTTTGAAATTCACCGATCGTTTATGTGTTGTTCAGGACCGCACTTCGAGGATGCTGATTGGAGTGGGTGAAGAGCTTGGGGGGTTGTATGTTGCACGAGGGGAGCTTCTGGTCAGTGCTTATGGAGCCGTTGCAGTCAAGAATATAGGTCTATGGCATAAAAGATTAGGACATCCCTCTATGCGAGTCATAGAAAAGCTCCCTACAATAGAAGGTAGTACCGAGATAAATAAAGAGGTTCATGAACCTTGTGATGTTTGTTTCCGGGCAAAACAAACTCGTATTCCCTTTTCTATTAGTGACAATAAAGCTGGTGATATCTTTGACTTAATTCATTGTGATTTGTGGGGAGCTTATCGAGAGGCTAGTTTTTGTGGTGCTGCTTATTTTTTGACTATTGTTGATGACTGTTCTCGTGGTGTATGGGTTTATTTGTTAAAAGGGAAACATGAGGTCCCATATGTGGTTAAGAATTTTTTGGCTATGACCGAGAGACAATTCAATAAACAAGTGAAAATTATACGCAGTGACAATGGTACAAAGTTTACTTGTTTAGGTGATTATTTTAAGGAACGTGGGATTATTCATCAAACCTCTATGGTTGAGACACCTCAACAAAATGGAAGAGTTGAGAGGAAACATCGACACATTTTGAATGTTGGTAGGGCGCTCCGTTTTCAAGCTAACTTGCCCATTCAATTTTGGGGAGAATGCATTCTCACTGCTGGATATTTAATTAATCGTACTCCATCATCGATTTTGGGTGGAAAAACTCCATATGAAATTTTGTTTGGAAGCCCTCCATCTATTTCTCATCTTAGGGTATTTGGTTGTCTATGCTATGCTAAGAACATTAATCGGGACAAGGATAAATTTGCAAGTCGAAGTCATAAGTGCGTATTCATGGGTTATCCTTATGGTAAAAAGGGGTGGAGGGTGTATGATCTAGATAGGAAAGTTTGCCTTGAAAGTCGAGATGTGGAGTTCATTGAGCACATGTTTCCTTTTGCCCATATGGACTCTGCCAAGCAGGCAACTCCATATTCCCTGCCTGCTGTCATTGAGTCTACAATATTGGAGGACGTGCCTGAGATTGAGGCACCTCCGCCAGCCTCTGAATATGATGGACAGTCCGTGGAAGAGGGTGTGACAGCAGATGGGGTTGTACCAGTACCGGAAGTTGCAGAGGTTACAAGTGCAACGGATGATCTTGGACGCGGCAAACGGGCGCGACAGCCTTCAGTTTGTTTGCATGACTATGTGTTGCATACAGTTGCCCTCAATCCCTCGAGCTCTCCTTCCTCTTCCTTGGCATCCTCAGGTTCGCCCTACCCCATCACAAACTATGTGAATTGTACTAAATTTTTCTTGTTGCATCGTCGATTCGTGGCTGCAGTAACTACAGGGATTGAACCAACCAGTTTTAAAGAGGCCATGCAGCATTCATGTTGGTGTGAGGCAATGAAAAAGGAGGTTGAGGCACTAGAGGATAATGAAACATGGACACTTGCTACTTTGCCTAAGGGAAAGAAGGCTCTTGGTAGTAAATGGGTCTACAAAATCAAGTATCATGCAGACGGAACCATCGAGCGATACAAGGCACGCTTGGTTGTTTTCGGGAATCACCAGGTCGAGGGTCTAGATTATAATGAGACGTTCGCACCTACTGCAAAGATGGTCACGGTTCGTACCTTCTTAGCAGTAGCAGCAATCCGTGGGTGGGAATTGCATCAGATGGATGTGCACAATGCATTTTTGCATGGCAATCTTGAGGAGGAAGTTTATATGCGTTTTCCACCAGGCTTTACGACACCTGGAATGGATAAAGTGTGTCGTCTGCGCAAGTCTCTCTACGGGCTACGACAGGCACCGCGGTGTTGGTTTGCCAAGCTTGCTGCGGCTCTGGTTCAATATGGATTTCAGCAATCTGGCTCAGACTATTCTTTGTTCACATTTCGGCATGGCAAAGTTCAGTTGACCATTTTGGTCTATGTGGATGATCTGGTGATAGGTGGGACTGATAGTGATGCCATTCAGGCGTTTAAAACTTACTTGAATGCTTGTTTCCACATGAAAGACCTTGGCAAATTAAAGTACTTCCTAGGTCTTGAAGTAGCGCGAAATTCAACTGGGATTTTCCTTTGTCAAAGAAAATATGCTCTCGATATTATTTCTGAGACCGGTTTGTTAGGTGCTAAACCTGCCGGCACACCAATGGAACAAAATCATCACCTCGCTTTGGCTAAGGACGCGCCTCTTCCTGATCCTATGTCTTATCGGCGTCTTATTGGTCGTCTCATCTACCTGACAATTACTCGACCTGAATTGTCTTATTGTGTGCATATCTTAGCACAATTTATGCAGGAGCCACGACGCAGTCATTGGGAGGCAGCCCTTCGGGTTGTTCGTTTCTTAAAACTTCATCCTGGGCAAGGTCTTCTGCTCCGCTCTGATTCCTCTCTTCATCTTACGGCTTATTGTGATGCGGATTGGGCAAGTTTCCCCTTGACTCGACGTTCTTTGACAGCCTATTTTGTCTTTCTTGGGAACTCTCCAATTTCCTGGAAAACGAAAAAAACAGCATACTGTATCTCGATCTTCGGCTGAGGCAGAGTATCAATCTTTGGCCTCTACGACTTGTGAATTGAAATGGCTCAAGGGTTTGTTAGTTTCTCTTGGCATCCCTCACTCATCTCCTATGCGGATTTATTGTGATAGCCAGTCAGCTCTTCACCTTGCTCACAACCCTGTGTTTCATGAACGCACCAAGCACATCGAGGTTGATTGTCACTTTGTTCGTGATGAGATTCGTCGTGGTATCATTCTTCCTCAATCTGTATCCTCGTCTCACCAACTAGCTGATATCCTTACTAAAGCTCTTGGCAAACGTTCATTTGATGCCATTCTCTGCAAGTTGGGCATTTCCGATCTTCATGCTCCAACTTGAGGGGGGGTATTAGGGTGAATATTCGGTGGCTGAAATTTCGGCTGTTATTAGGGTGAATATTTGGTGGCTGAAGTTTCGGCTGTCTTGTATATGTTAGTATATATCTATATTTGGTAATTAGATAAATTAGGACTAAAGTTATGGAATTTTGGGGTATACATTGTATTTATATAACATAATAGATTGCAATGAAAAGCAAGCCGACAAAAACCTTTCCCTTTTTCTTCTCGGTTTAACACATTGTGTGTTTTGTTGCATTCTATGTGCTTAACATTGGGTGATATGGGAGCTTTGGTCTTTAAATCAGGTTTGCTTATCAAAATTGGAGTTTTTTCCCAAGTTTTTCGTCCCTGCAGCCTCTTATTACGTTTTGTTGCATTCCCACTCGCCTGATTACTACCAAATCTCATCTTCCTAGATTGGAAAGCCAATATCCTTCCATTCACCATTGCTTCATAATGCTTTGAACACTGGTTATTGGATTATACCTTAAGTTCTTGTTCCTTTGAGCATTGTGCAAAGGTTGTTCTTTCGTTAAACCTTAATTATGTTTCTTGGAGTCCTCAATTCCTTCTTTTTCATTGTGTGTTTCATTGCATTCTCTATGTTTAACATTGGGTGATATGGAAGCTTTGGGCTTTAAATCAGGTTTGCTTATCAAAATTGGAGATTTTTCTCCAATTTTTCTTCCTAGCAGCCTCCTATTATGTTTTGTTGCATTCCAACTCACCTCATTACTACCAAATCTCATCTTCATAGATTGCAAAGCCAATATACCTCCTTTCACCTTTGGTTCATGATGCTTTTAACATTGGTTATTCGATGAAACCTAAAGTTCTTGTTCTTTTGAGCACTGTGCCAAGGTTGTTCTTTCGTTAAACCTCAACTATGTTTCTTGGGGTCTTCAATGCCTTCTTTTCATTGTGAGTTTCAATTCATTCTTTGTGTTTAACATTGGGTGATATCGGAGTTTTGGGCTTTATATCAAGTTTGCTCATCAAAATTGGTGTTTTTTGTCTAGTTTTTCTTCCTTGATGCCTCCTATTACGTTTTGTTGCGTTCCAACTTGCCCAATTACTACCAAATCTCATCTTCCTAGATTGCAAAGCCAATATCCTTCCTTTCACCATTGGTTCATGATGCTTTAAACACTAGTTATTGAATTATACCCTAAGTTCTTTTTCCTTTGAGCATTGTGCGAAGGTTGTTCTTTCGTTAAACCACAGTTATGTTTCTAGGGGTCTTCATTGCCTTCTTTTCATTGTGTGTTTCATTGTATTATCAGTGTTTAATTTTTGGTGATATGGGAGCTTTGGGCTTTGAATCAGGTTTGCTTATCGAAATTGGAGTTTTATCCCTAGTTTTTCTTCCCTGCAGCCTCTTATTAAATTTTGTTGCATTCCCACTCGCCTCGTTACTACCTAATCTCATCTTCCTAGATTGCAAAGCCAATATCCTTCCATTCACCATGGGTTCATGACGCTTTGAACACTAGTTATTGGATTATACCTTAAGTTCTTGTTCCTTTGAGCATTGTGCAAAGGTTGTTCTTTTGTTAAACCTTAATTATGTTTCTTAGAGTCTTCAATTCCTTCTTTTCATTGCATGTTTCATTGCATTCTCTCTATTTAAGATTGGGTGACATGGGAGCATTCTGCTTTGAATCAGGTTTACTTATCAAAACTGGAGTTTTTTCTCAAGTTTTCCTTCCTAGCTGCCTCCTATTATGTTTTGTTGCATTCCAACTCACCTCATTACTTCCAAATCTCATCTTCCTAGATTGCAAAGCCAATAACTTTCCTTTCACCATGTGGTCATCATGCTTTGAACACTGGTTATTGGAATATACTTTCAGTTCTTGTTCCTTTAAGCATTGTGCAAAGTTGTTCTTTCGTTAAATCTCAATTATGTTTCATGGGGTCTTCAATGCCTTCTTTTCATTGTGTGTTTCATTCTATTCTCTATCTTTAACTTTGGGTGATATGAGAGCTTTGGGCTTTAAATCAGGTTTGCTTACCAAAATTGGAGTTTTTTCTCTATTTTTTCTTCCTCGCTGCCTCCGATTACGTTTTGTTGGATTCCAACTCGCCTGATTACTACCAAATCTCATCTTCCTAGATTTCGAAGCCAATATCCTTCCTTTCACTATTGGCTCATGATGCTTTGAACACTAGTTATAGGATTATACCATAATTTCTTGTTGCTTTGACCATTGTGCAAATGTTGTTCTTTCGTTAAACCAACTATGTTTATTGGGGTCATCAATGCCTTCTTTCATTGTGTGTTTCAATTCATTTTTTGTGTTTAACATTGGGTGATATCGGAGCTTTGGGCTTTACATCGGGTTTGCTCATCAAAATTGGAGATTTTTCTCCAATTTTTCTTGCTAGCTGCCCTCTATAACGTTTTCTTGCTTTCCAACTTGCCTCATTACTACCAAATCTCATCTTCCTAGATTGCAAAGCGAATATCCTTCCTTTCATAATTGGTTCATGATGCTTTGAACACTGGTTAGTGTATTATACCATAAGTTCTTGTTCCTTTGAGCTCTGTGCAAAGGTCGTTCTTTCTTTAAAGCTCAATTATGTTTCTTAGGGTCCTTAATGCCTTTTCTTCATTTTGTGTTTCATTGCATTCTCTGTGTTTAACATTGGGTGAAGTGGCAGGTTCAGGCTTTAAATCAGGTTTGCTTATCGAAATTGCAGATTTTGCTCTTGTTTTTCTTCCTAGCTACCTCCTATTATGTTTCATTGCATTCCAACGTGCCTCATTACCACCAAATTGCATCTTCCAAGATTGCAAAGCCAATATCCTTCCTTTCACTATTGGTCCATAATGCTTTGAACACTAGTTATTGGATTATACCATAATTTCTTGTTCCTTTGAGCATTGTGCAAAGGTTGTTCTTTTGTTAAACCTTAATTTTTTTTCTTGGGGTCTTCAATTCCTTCTTTTCATTTTGTGTTTCATTGCATTCTCTATGTTTAACATTGTGTGATATTGCAGCTTTCGGCTTTATATCGGGTTTGGTTATCAAAATTGGAGATTTTTCTCTTGTTTTTCTTCCTAGCTGCCTCCTATTATGTTTCGTTGCATTCCAACTCGCCTCATTACTGCCAAATCTCATCTTCCTAGATTGCAAAGCCAATATCATTCCTTTCATTTTTGGTTCATGATGCTTTGAACACTGGTTATTGTATTATACCATAAGTTCTTGTTCCTTTAAGCTCTGTGCAAGGGTTGTTCTTTCTTTAAACCTCAATTATGCTTCTTAAGGTCCTCAATGCCTTCTTTTCTTTTTGTATTTCATTGCATTCTCTGTGTTTAACATTGGGTGAAATGGCAGGATCAGGCTTTAAATCAGGTTTGCTTATCGGAATTGCAGATTTTGCTCTTGTTTTTCCTCCTAGCTACCTCCTATTACATTTCATTGCATTCCAACGTGCCTCATTACCACCAAATCGCATCTTCCAAGATTGCAAAGCCAATATCCTTCCCTTCACTATTGGTCCATGATGCTTTGAACACTCGTTATTGGATTATACCATAAGTTCTTGTTCTTTTGAGTATTGTGCAAAGGTTGTTTTTTCATTAAACCTCAATTATGTTTCTTGGGGTCTTCAATGCCTTCTCTTCATTGTGTGTTTCATTGTATTCTTTGTGTTTAACATTGGATGATATGTGAGCTTTGGTCTTTGAATCAGGTTTGTTTATCAAAATTCGAGTTTTTTCTCTAGTTTTTCTTCCTAGCTGCATCCTATTACGTTTTGTTGCATTCCAACTCGCCTCATTACTCCCAAATCTCATCTTCTTAGATTGCAAAGCCAATATCCTTCCTTTCACTATTGGTTCATGATGCTTTCAACACTAGATATTGGAATATACCTTAAGTTCTTGTTCCTTTGAGCATTGTCCAAAGGTTGTTCTTTTGTTAAACCTCAAAAATGTTTCTTGGAGTCCTCAATTCCTTCTTTTGATTGTCTGTTTCATTGCATTCTCTCTATTTAACATTGGTTGATATGGGAGCTTTGGGCTTTGAATCAGGTTTGCTTTTCAAAATTGGAGTTTTTTCTCTAGTTTTTCTTCCTAGCTGCCTCCTATTACATTTTGTTGCATTTCAATTCGCCTCATTACTACCAAATCTCATCTTCCTAGATTGCAAAGCCAATAACCTTCCTTTCACTATTGGTTCATGATGCTTTGAACATTGGTTATTCTATTATACCATAAGTTCTTGTTTCTTTGAGCATTGTGCAAAGGTTGTTCTTTCGTCATACCTCAATTATGTTTCTTTGAGCTTCAATTCCTTCTTTTCATTGTGTGTTTCATTACATTCTCTCTATTTAACATTCGGTGATATGGGAGCTTTGGGCTTTGAATCAAGTTTGCTTATCAAAATTGGAGTTTTTTCTCTAGTTTTTCTTGCTTGCCGCCTCCTATTACATTTTCTTGCATTCCAACTCGCCTCATTACTACCAAATCTCATCTTCCTAGATTGCAAAGCCAATATCCTTCCTTTCACTATTGGTTCATGATGCTTTCAACCCTAGTTATTGGATTATACCATAATTTCTTGTTCCTTTGAGCATTGTGCAAAGGTTGTTCTTTTGTTAAACCTTAATTATGTTTCTTGGGTTCTTCAATGCATTCTTTTCATTTTCTGTTTCATTGCATTCTGTGTATTTAACATTGGGTGAAATGGCAGGTTCAGGCTTTAAATTAGGTTAGCTTATCGAAATTGCAGATTTTGCTCTTGTTTTTCTACCTAGCTACCACCTATTACGTTTCGTTGCATTCCAACGTGCCTCATTACCACCAAATCACATCTTCCAAGATTGCAAAGCCAATATCCTTCCCTTCACTATTGGTCCATGATGCTTTGAACACTCGTTATTGGATTATACCATAAGTTCTTGTTCCTTTGAGTATTGTGCAAAGGTTGTTTTTTCATTAAACCTCAATTATGTTTCTTGGGGTCTTCAATGCCTTCTTTTCATTGTGTGTTTCATTGTATTCTCTGTGTTTAAGATTGGATGATATGGGGGCTTTAGTCTTTGAAGCAAGTTTGATTATCAAAATTCAACTTTTTTCTCTAGTTTTTCTTCCCAGCTGCATCCTATTACGTTTTCTTGCATTCCAACTCACCTCATTACTCCCAAATCTTATCTTCTTAGATTGCAAAGCCAATATCCTTCCTTTCACTATTGGTTCATGATGCTTTGAACACTAGTTATTGGAATATACCTTAAGTTCTTGTTCCTTTGAGCATTGTGCAAAGGTTGTTCTTTTGTTAATCCTCAAATATGTTTCTTGGAGTCTTCAATTCATTCTTTTCATTGTGTGTTTCATTGCATTCTCTCAATTTAACATTTGGTGATATGGGTGTTTTGGGCTTTGAATCAGGTTTGCTTATCAAAACTGGAGTCTTTTCTCTAGCTTTTCTTCCTAGCTGCCTCCTATTACATTTTGTTGCACTCCAACTCGCCTCATTACTACCAAATCTCACCTTCCTAGATTGCAAAGCCAATATCCTTCCTTTCACTTTTGGTTCATGATGCTTTGAACACTAGTTATTGGATTATACCATAATTTCTTGTTCCTTTGAGCATTGTGCAAAGGTTGTTCTTTTGTTAAACCTTAATTATTTTTCTTAGGGTCTTCAATTCCTTCTTTTCATTGTGTGTTTCAATTCATTACTTGTGCTTAACATTAGGTGATACCAGAGCTTTGTGATTTAAATCTGGTTTGCTTATCAAAATTGGAGATTTTTCTCCAATTTTTCTTGCTAGCTGCCTTCTAATACGTTTTGTTGCATTCTAACTTGCCTCATTACCACCAAATCTCATCTACCTAGATTGCAAAGCCAATATCCTTCCTTTCACTATTGGTTCACCATGCTTTGAACACTGGTTAGTGGATTATACCACAAGTTCATGTTCCTTTGAGCATTGTGCAAAGGTTATTCTTTTGTTAAACTTCAATTATGTTTCTTGGGGTCATTAATGCCTACTTTTCCTTTTGTGTTTCATTGCATTCTCTTTGTTTAACATTGGGTGATATGGCAGCATTAGGCTTTGAATCAGGTTTGCTTATCAAAATTGGAGTTTTTCCTCTAGTTTTTTTTCCTTGTTGCCTCTTATTATGTTTTGTTGCATTCCAACTCGCCTCATTACCACCGAATCTCATCTCCCTAGATTGTAAAGCCAATATCTTTCCTTTCCCCATGGGTTCATGATACTTTGAATACTGGTTATTGGAATATACCTTAAGTTCCTGTTCCTTTGAGCATTGTACAAAGGTTGTTCTTTCATTAAACCTCAAATATGTTTCTTGGAGTCTTCAATTCCTTCTTTTCATTGTTCGTTTCATTGCATTCTCTCTATTTAACATTGGGTGATATGGGAGCTTTGGGCTTTGAATCAGGTTTGCTTATCAAAATTGGAGTTTTTTCTCTAGTTTTTCTTCCTAGCTGGCTCCTATTACATTTTGTTGCATTCCAACTCACCTCATTACTACCGAATCTCATCTTCCTAGATTGCAAAGCCAATATCCTTCCTTTCACTATTGGTTCATGATGCTTTCAACCCTAGTTATTGGATTATACCATAATTTCTTGTTCCTTTAAGCATTGTACAAAGATTGTTCTTCTGTTAAACCTTAATTATTTTTCTTGCGGTCTTCAATAACTTCTTTTCATTTTGTGTTTCATTGCATTCTCTATGTTAAACATTGTGTGATATTGCAGCTTTGGGCTTTATATCAGGTTTGGTTATCAAAATTGGAGATTTTTCTCTTGTTTTTCTTCCTAGTTGCCTCTTATTACGTTTCATTGCATTCCAACTCGCCTCATTACTGCCAAATCTCATCTTCCTAGATTGCAAAGCCAATATCATTCCTTTCATTATTGGTTCATGATGCCTCGAACACTGGTTAATGTATTATACCATAAGTTCTTGTTCCTTTGAGCTCTGTGCAAATGTTGTTCTTTCTTTAAACCTCAATTATGTTTCTTGGGGTCCTCAATGCCTTCTTTTCATTTTGTGTTTCATTGCATTCTCTGTGTTTAACATTGGGTGAAATGCCAGGTTCGAGCCTTAAATCAGGTTTGCTTATCGAAATTGCAGATTTTGCTCTTGTTTTTCTTCCTAGCTACCTCCTATTACGTTTCGTTGCATTCCAACATGCCTCATTACCACCAAATCTCATCTTCCAAGATTTCAAAGCCAATGTCCTTCCTTTCACTATTGGTCCATGATGCTTTGAACACTCATTATTGGATTATACCATAAGTTCTTGTTCCTTTGAGGATTGTGCAAAGCTTGTTTTTTCGTTAAACCTCAATTATGTTTCTTGGGGTCTTCAATGCCTTCTTTTCATTGTGTGTTTCATTATATTCTCTGTGTTTAACATTGGATGATATAGGAGCTTTAGGCTTGGAATTAAGTTTGATTTTCACAATTTGAGTTTTTTTCTCTAGTTTTTCTTCCTAGATGCGTCCTATTACATTTTCTTGCATTCCAACTCACCTCATTACTCCCAAATCTCATCTTCTTAGATTGCAAGGACAATATCCTTCCTTTCACTGTTGGTTCATGATGCTTCGAACATGGTTATTGTATTATACCATAAGTTCTTATTCTTTTGAGCATTGGACAAAGGTTGTTTTTTCGTTAAACCTCAATTATGTTTTTTGGGGTCTTCAATGCCTTCTTTTAATTGTGTGTTTCATTGTATTCTCTATGTTTAACATTGGGTGATATGGGAGCTTTGGGCATTGAATCAGGTTTGCATATCAAAATTGGAGCTTTTTCTCTAGTTTTGTTCCTAGCTACCTCCTATTACATTTTGTTGCATTCCAACTCGCTTCATTACTGCCAAATCTCATCTTCCTAGATTGCAAAGTCAATATCCTTGCTTTCATTATTGGTTTATGATGCTTTAAACACTAGTTATTGGATTATACGATAAGTTCTTGTTTCTTTGAGCTCTATGCAAAGGTTGTTCTTTCTTTAAACCTTAATTATGTTTCTTGCAGTCCTCAATGCCTTCTTTTCAATTTGTGTTTCATTGCATTCTCTATGTTTAACATTGGGTGAAATGGCAGGTTTGGGCTTTAAATTCAGGTTTGGTTATCGAAATTGGAGATTTTGCCCTCGTTTTTCTTCCTAGCTGCCTCCTATTATGTTTCATTGCATTCCAACGTGCTTCATTACCACTAAATCTCATCTTCCTCGATTGCAAACCCAATATACCTCCTTTCACCATTGGTTCATGATGCCTTCAACACTGGTTATTGGATGAAACCTTACGTTCATGTTCCTTTGAGCATTATGCAGAAGTTGTTCTTTCGTTAAACCTCAATTATGTTTCTTGGGCTCTTCAATGCCTTCTTTTCATTGTGTGTTTCATTGTATTCTCTGTGTTTAACGTTGGGTCTATGGGAGGTTTGGGCTTTGAATCGGGTATGCTTATCAAAATTGGACTTTTTTCTCTTCTTTTTCTTCCTAGCTACCTCCTATTACTTTTTGTTGCATTCCAACGTGCCACATTACTACCAAATCTCATCTTCCTAGATTGCAAACCCAATATCCTTCCTTTCACTATTGGTTCATGATGCTTTGAACACTCATTATTGGATTATACCATACTTTCTTGTTCCTTTGAGCATTGTGCAAATGTTATTCTTTCGTTAAACCTCAACTATGTTTCTTGGGGTCTTCAATGCCTTCTCTCCATTGTGTGTTTCAATTCATTCTTTGTGTTTAACATTGGGTGATGTTGGAGCTTTGGGCTTTAAATCAGGTTTGCTTATCAAAATTTGAGATTTTTCTCCAATTTTTCTTCCTAGCTGCCTCCTATTACGTTTTGTTGCTTTCCAACTCGCCTCATTACTACCAAATCTCATCTACCTAGATTGCGAAGCCAATGTCCTTCCTTTCACTATTGGTTCACCATGCTTTGAACACTGGTTATTGTATTATACCATAAGTTCTTGTTCTTTTGTGCATTGTGCAAAGGTTGTTCTTTCATTAAACCTCAATTATGTTTCTTGGGGTCTTCAATGCCTTCTTTTCATTGTGTGTTTCATTGCATTCTCTGTGTTTAACATTGGGCGATATGGGAGCTTTGGGCTTTGAAACAGGTTTGCTTATGAAAATTAGAGTTTTTTCTCTAGTTTTTCTTCCTAGTTACCACCTATTACGTTTTGATGCATTCCAACTTGCCTCATTACTACCAAATATCATCTTCCTAGATTGCAAAGCCAATATCCTCCCTTTCACTATTGGTTCATGAAGCTATGGACACTCGTTATTGGATTATACCATAATTTCTTGTTGCTTTGAGCATTGTGCGAATGTCATTCTTTCGTTAAACCTCAACTATGTTTCTTGGGATCTTCAATGCCTTCTTTTCATTGTGGGTTTCAATTCATTCTTTTTGTTTAACTTTGGGTGATATGGGAGCTTTAGGCTTTAAATCAGGTTTGCTTATCAAAATTGGAGATTTTTCTTCAATTTTTCTTCCTAGCTGCCTCCCATTACATTTTGTTGCATTCCAACTCGCCTCATTACTACCAAATCTCATCTTCCTAGATTGCAAAGCCAATATCCTTCCTTTCACAATTGATACACCATGCTTTGAACACTGGTTATTAGATTATACCATAAGTTCCTGTTCCTTTGAGCATTGTGCAAAGATTGTTCTTTCATTAAACCTTAATTATGTTTCTTGCAGTCTTCAATGCCTTCTTTTCATTTTGTGTTTCATTGCATTCTCTGAGTTTAACATTGGGTGATATGGCAGTTTTGGGCTTTAAATCAAGTTTGCTTATCAAAATTGGAGATTTTTCTCTTGTTTTTCTTCCTGGCTGCCTCCTATTATGTCTCGTTGCATTCCAACTCGCCTTATTACTACCAAATCTCATATTCCTAAATTGCAAAGCCAATATCCTTCCATTCACTATTGGTTCATGATGCTTTGGACACTGCTTATTGTATTATACCATAGGTTCTTGTTCCTTTGAGTATTGTGCAAATGTTGTTCTTTCATTAAACCTTAATTATGTTTCTTGGGGTCTTCAATGCCTTCTTTTCATTGTGTATTTCATTGCATTCTTTATGTTTAACATTGGGTGCTATGCCAGTTTTGGGCTTTGAATCAGGTTTGCTTATCAAAATTGGAGTTTTTTCTCTAGTTTTTCTTCCTAGCTGCCTCCTATTACGTTTTGTTGCATTCCAACTCACCTCATTACTACCAAATCTCATCTTCCTAGATTGCAAAGCCAATATCCTTCCTTTCACTATTCGTTCATGATGCTTTGAACACTGCTTATTGTATTATACCATAGGTTCTTGTTCCTTTGAGTATTGTACAAATGTTGTTCTTTCGTTAAACCTAAATTATGTTTCTTGGGGTCTTCAATGCCTTCTTTTCATTATGTGTTTCATTGCATTCTCTGTGTTTAACATTGGGTGGTATGGCAGTTTTGGGCTTTAAATCAGGTTTGCTTATCAAAATTGGAGTTTTTTCTCTACTTTTTCTTCCTAGCTGCCTCCTATTACATTTTGTTGCATTCCAACTTGCCTCATTACTAGCAAATCTCATCTTCCTAGATTGCAAAGCCAATATCCTTCCTTTCACTATTGGTTCATGATGCTTTGAACACTGGTTATTGGATTGTACCATAATTTCTTGTTCCTTTAAGCATTGTGCAAATGTTATTCTTTCATTAAACCTCAACTATGTTTATTTGGGTCTTCAATGCCTTCTTTTCATTGTGTGTTTCAATGCTTTCTCTATGTTTAAGATTGGGTGATATGGGAGCTTTGAGCTTTAAATCAAGTTTGCTTATCAAAATTGGAGTTTTTGCTCTAGTTTTTCTTCCTTGTTACCTCCTATGGAACCTAAATGTAAATGATGTTTGTCCATCTTTGTTATCCTTCTTGTTATAGATATCAACTATAATCTTGTAAAAATCTTTTCTATAATCAATGTCAAGACAAATCACCATATTAGCCCATCAACTTTTTATGTGTTTGGCTAGTGTAAAACTTAAAACGTAATGATAATTTGAAGGCCATATGCTCCTTGGTAAATCTACACTTTAAAGAGGGATAAAGGGTGTTTTACTTATTAATATGAATTTTCTTAGTTTGATGTGATTCATTATTGTTTTACACTATTACAATAAGTATACCTATCAAACAAAATATGGTTTTATGAATTGCCTTAGGCAAATCTTTATCGTTCTTTAAAGTAATAATTTATTAGCAAAATACATGACATAAGTCGTAAAAAATAGATTTTTGCAAAATTAGATTGGAATTAAGGTATTGTTACTTCCATGGACATCTTATGTGGATCATAAGAATCATGCTACATTGGATTCACTATGTCATTAGATGATTAAAGATATGTTTAAAATAAATTTTGCAATAAATTGCACCTTAACTAAACAAAAAACCTTAAAATGAAAATTTAAATAGATTTCAAATTTTTTTATCATTTATACCAATTATTTGCATTCAAGGGCAAATAGAACAATAATATAGTATAGTTAAACCATGCATGTTTTGCATGATTATTCCCAATGAACATCCTTTAACTATCTACCTCACTCTTTTGTACATAGATTAAATATGTTGTTTAATCTAACCTAGAGTTAAGATATCACATGCATCTTAGGATTAACCCTATTAAAATAAGTAATAAAGAGGCTAGATTACCTACAAATACTTGGGGATTTAACTTTTTGAATTTAGTAGAAGTCATTCAATTGCAATTGCACACCCTTGATGTGACTACCATACATTGTACACCAAATGCCATAGTAGGCACTACAAAATTCTTTTTATGTTTTTTTTTTTTACATGTGACTTTTTAAATATAATTGAAACCTTAAATTAGTGCTTTAGGTGGTTGCAGAAATCCTATACATATTTGCCAATTAGCAATTGTCTCACTATTCCTTTTTTTTTCAACTTTATTTCCCACTACACTTGATATCCAAACAATTAGGTATCAATGTAGGGGTTTTGATACTTCCTAGTGAAAATAGGCCCACCTTACCAAGTACAACATCCATTCAACATAGTTATAACAAAAAATGAAAATTCAAAGTTTGCAACTTTTTTCCTAGCAAAAATAGGCCTACCCTACCAAGTACAATATCCATTCAACGCAGTTATAACAAAAAATGAAAATTCAATATTTGCAACTTTTAGCAAATTGGATCCTGAAACTTGGTCAACTAAAACGACTACTTATTTCATCTATCAACTAATAACTCTCAAGAATAAGAAATTGGTTTTTGATGTAATGTTCAAGTTCTACCATTACACAATGATTAGTTATTTTTTACACCACCAAAAACTTAACAGCATCACTATGTTACCATTTCAAAATATATTCCTTCCTAAATTGCTTCACATGGACTTGACAAAACAAGATTCCAAATATCAGGTCTAACAAAACTTACGGTCATTATTGTAACACACAAATGTGTTGTTTTATACCTTAGGATCAAAACTAAGTTCTTTCATTCCATCCCAACTACCCATGAATTTAAGTACAAATACACCACAATCACCTCTACAGTAAGAATAGTAATATGATAGGTGTCATTATCCAAATCATACCATTTATGATTAGAGAATTCTATAATAATAATACATCAATGATTCATATCATTGTACTCACCTAATATTTATTCTATTTAGGAGTTTTGACAAAATTTATATGAAGATTGGTCAATGAAATTTTGTCAGTAAGAACAAATTTATACTTGGATTTATATAGTGGAAAATTTTGTCAGTGAATTCCACAAATTTCTTAAAGCATAAAATCGAGGACATCCACTCAACTATCTCACAACTTTAGTACAAATTACATCCAATGGTTGATTTTAAGAACCAAGGAAAAAATCTATTTTAAAGATATATGAACTAGCCCATGCATCATTAATCGAGATTTATTGTCATATCCTGACTTCCTATGATATTAACTAATAATGTTACCAGTGAAATTCCCATTAGAATGACTATATTGGTCTATCAGTATAACTGGTTACATCACATCAAGTAGACTAATATACTAGAAGGCTATTCTACCATGTCACACTATGAAAGGAAATACCCAAGACATTGTTCATCCTAGTGTACACACAATGAATAGGTCCTCAGCTTTGTCTCATTACGTCTACCCTAACTTATTAAACATGTTTGTGCAATCAAAAGTAATCAAACAATAGCCTAAAGCGTATGGTACTAATCAACCATAATAAATGTGTAAACTAGACCTTATATTTAAATAATAAAATTATTAGCCATTAGTGGATGTGTTATAGTTTAGGTCCATTTGTAGTGTTTGAGGACCCTTCCCTATTGCATTTGCCAATAGTTGAGCAAACAACACATGAACTTGATTACCTACAACAAAAAGCGACTTAGAAACAAATCATTTCCCACAATGCTTAATTGCACATGCTGTTGTGCCTAGTGAAATCCTTTGAACTAAAAAATTAAAAAATCAAGATAACACATGCAAATTTAAAATCCAATGTTTGAACATCATGTAACTGTAGTCACAGCGTGTTAGAGAGTTTCCATTGGGAATCTTGACAACAACTTGGGTTGCTAGTCAAACAAATATTCAAACAGCAAATCATCCAAAAATTAGGGAACATGACTATTACATCTAGTACAATCCACAGGGGAAGGTTGCTCAGTTTTGAGATTCATTTCTTTTATCTTTTATAACAAATGCAGACAAAGACAAAAAGAAAAAAAAAATGTAAAAAATAGAGGAATCTTATGAATCAGTTTCGCTATTCCTAATCTTCGTTGTGACCCAAGAAAGCCGCGAATGTTCTTTACCTGAAAATTGCTTCTTTCCCACTATAAAAATACGGCATATGGGTCAGAACTAATCTTAGCTGATGGTTTTATTACACGTCTTGCCCTTTGCATGACCTGTGGCCTATACGACGTTGCTGCTCAATTTGGACTCAATTCCCTTATATTGTTTTGTCGCATCGTAGGCCTTGGCCCAATTTTCTTGTTACCATCTAGACAAAAAATGTATTTAAACCAGCATATTCAACACAGTTTAATTTACTATTTTTGACAAACAAGGGGTTAACTATGTGAATAAGTATAACTTCTAAAACCACTTTAAAAAGTATTTGTTAATATCTTCGTGTATAGAGAGCAACTTGCTATCACCCGGAGTAGTGACTTGTGTGTCTTCACTCCCATGGTCACCATTGTTTTCCACACCAACCTCTTCTCACAACGTGTCAGCCTACAAATTTTTTGTACATGGCTACGTGATTTCATGTTGACATCCTAAATAGTCATAGTTGATGACACATCAAACACTTGCTATTGAACGCTTTCTTATGTGGACAGTCTCGTTTTCCTTTTTCTTGCTCTGTAAACAAGTGCATTTTAGGTCATTACTCTCAACCCTAATGATGTATCATGCAAACATTGAAAATAAATGTGTTTTCCTATATTGTGCTTCTATCAACACTACACGCATAATAAATTTTTTTCAAGGTATTCTTTACACTCACTTAGAGGAGTGTATACCTTTACCAAACCATCTCTATCATCGGAACTTATTTTTCTACCTATACTTTTATGGACTTCTTCTCCACTAATTTTGTCACGATTAGTTTCGGAATTCACGGAACCCATAAGCTTTGATTAGCCTTACATGATGCCAATAGATTCTCTTGCAAATATTTCCTTCTGTTCTCCACAGGGGGTGACACCTTACCTTTCATCTAAAACACATAAGATTTCCATCAAACAATCACCAAAAAATTACACAGATGATGAATAAATGTTAACCTAAATGGCAAGGGTTATGAAATTGCAAATTTAGTTGCACCATAAAACATAGAAAACGTATTTGATCTTACAATTGTTACTTACATGGACAATGGTTAGCTACAATAGCAACTTTTGTCTCAGCCACCCTAAAATCCTCCAAACCTAATTCTATAGTCGCACCTTGTTTGTTTATCTTTCCCAATATCATCAAAAGCATTTCGTAGTTGGCCTAATAGTCTCTCAAATGCTACGTGCACCCAACATAAATCATTAAGAATTAATGTACAAATTTGTTAAAAAAAAATTGAGTAAATCCAAAAGTTTGTCTCCCCAAAACCAACAATAAATAACTTTAGATATTTCAGTACTAACTTACTTGGAGGCATAATTGCTCTGTCATCAACATTTTGCTCTTCATTAATAAACTACTCTTTACCAAAGCTTCTCTCTGTCTATTATTGGATTTTTCACCACCAATTGGATCATCGTTTACAGTTGCAGAATTAAGAAATGCCCTATCATAAGTGAATAAAGTACCCACACGGCTTTCTTGTAGACAAATTCACCTACTACACAAAAACAAATATAGTGCTCAAAAACCATACAATACAAGTACACTCTTCATTTTTCATTTATTAGCATATACAAGTAGACTGTCTTTTTTAGTTCATGAACATAGACAAGTATACTATCTACAACCATGAACAAATAATTTCATATTTGATTAATGACTTACCTAGTGACATCAATAATTTGCTTTGCATTTAAATCTTTCTCCTCACCTTTCATGGATTTTCCCCCTCTACTTTGTGAACCATTTATTGTTTCACATTTTTTAAATGCCTTCTTGGAAGTGAACAAATTAGCCAAATGCCTTTCACCCTGACTGTCTTTGTCTACAGCACACAAACAAATAATATCCTAATCGAATATACAGTGTGAATGGACCATCTAAACAAGTGTGACTTTAATTATTGTGACCACATCAAAATTAGAAGTTGATTAGATAGGGTTCACTTGCCCTAAGTAATGTGTCAACCTATATAGTCATTTACAAACCCATATTCATAAAGGTTGTGTGATCAGATGCATTCGCCTACTACGAATGACGGTTAATAATTTAGTATACAATTATTATTGAGCATGATTTAGCTAGAGGATAATTTTGCCTCTAAACTAATAACATTCAAGGTATTAAAAGCTTCATTTTCACCTTTCTCAAAAATTCCATTGCCATAAACATTAGTCAAATGCCCTCTTAGATGTAAACAAAGTATCCAACCAACATTCTCCCAGACAGTCTTCATCTACTACAAGCAAATGGATAATTTGCTCAAAAACCATACAATACAAGTAAACTATCTTAACAAGTGTGTCACACATATATTGCTGAGACCACTCTAAAATTACAGATTTATTATCTAAGATCCACGTACATGTAGTCATGTATGCACCAATAGAGCCCTCTAGAAACCCAAATGATCAAGTTTGTATCATCAAAGGCATGTGGCCAAGCACAAATAACGATTTCATACTTTAGTTTTGACTTACTCGGAGTCATGCTTCTGCTAGAGGTGGTTTTTGACTCTGCACCACAAACGTTCTCAATATTCAAAGCTTCATCATCACCCTTATTTAGAGTTTCCGTCCCCTTTTTCTTCAACATTAATTGTTGCGGATTTGTCAAATGCCCTCTCACTTGCAACCAAAGTATCAACAATGCATTCTCTCAGACATTCTTCATTTATAGCACATCTTCGCGTGCTTTTTGGGGACTCTAGAAGCAATCATGACCTCAAAATCCGTAATTAGGTTTGAAATGAATTTTATCTAAAGGTGTTTCCTACGTGTATATGACGTATATCCATCCACAACTAATTTTTAAGTATAATTCAGGCTTCACTTGCCTTGTTACTTTTCCCACCAATAGAGCCCTCAAGATCTACTATCCCAATATCCTCAGTGCTAGTCAATCCTTCATTGCATTGCTACACTTGTTTACCCTTAATTTCAAAAACGTCATTTATTATGTTCATATCAGCACGCATGCCTGTGCAACTCAAGGTAATATGAAAATTCAATTTACCTTGGGCTGTTTGATCTTTGCATGCTTCTCCTCAATTTTCACTCATCTTTGCACTTGCTCTTTGTCCAATAAACTAGTGCATTTTCTTCATCTTCACAACCATTTTCATTATCAAAAGGGCATGCTAAAAAGTAAAACAACTAAAAAAAAGGCTGACAAATCATTTAATCCAAATTAATGATGTTCATTCCTATTATTACATACAAGAGCATATAACATAACAACATACAAGCAGAAATATCACACAGCTGTCGATGCTACTTTTCTCATTTTCGTTAGCGCACTTCCCTCTTCTAAGTTTGTAATCCTTAATCTTGCTACACAATCTCTCAAAGACATATTTTGCCTAGTTATAAGTGCCTCACTACACCAACATCTTCCATGGCATTGTATAGACTAACAAAGGAATGTCCAATGACGTCGAACAAAACAATGCTCCCAGTACTACCAACAAAAATGACTGCTTCAAAACAACATCATTTGGTGGGTCCTCAATCTGCTTTCCGAGTTCCGTCAAACCTGGCCGGTAGCCTAGCTTTCGAATAAACCTTTTTGCAGCATCAACACCCTCTGGCACTAGCACTCAACCCATCAAAACTCAAATTGATGCGGAAACCCCCAAAGATGTGGCTTAGGGACCCAATGCACACAAGGAATTAAAGAACAACCACGAAAGGTAAATTAAACTGTAATAACACAAACTCTAAACCCAACATTCAAAAGAACTCAAACTTAGGGTATTTAAGAAGGATATGAACATTACGCTCAAAAAAAGAAAGGAATTGAGAGTGATAAATCGAGTTGAATGTCACAAGAAGAAATACTTCTTGATAAGTTCTTTAGTTCTCAAAGGAACTGAAACAGAAAACCCTTACATTTTATTTTTTCAAAAGTTGTCTAATGTTTCAAAGCATACAAGGAGGTGCCTATTTATAAACTAAAATAGCAATTCTAAAGAGATACAAATTTCTACTTAGGACAAATCCTTAATTAGCAGGAATTTTCATATAGGGACAAATTCTTACATAAACAATAAACTCCTATTTAGAAGTGAATGATATTACTTAACCCTAACTCATTAGATACTCCAATCATATTAATAAGGCTTATACTCTCTTTTAAGTTTGAATTTACACCATTTGAAGTTTAATTGACCTGAATGTCCTTAATCATAGTATTTCTTTCATCTTTTTAGCTCTAACTTGAGTTATTGGGTCTTTTGGAATGTTTAATAGACCTCTTGCATCCTTGAGAGTCTTCCACCCATCATCTCTAAGGTTCTCATCATTCCCCCTCTCCTTGAGAGGATTCGTCCTTAAATCATCACTTACATCAAAAGGAGAAAGATCATAAATATTAAATTTTACACTCATATTTCCTCATTAGGAAGGTTCAACTTATAGGCATTGTCATTAATTTAAATGCCTCTAAGTTAGGCATTGTTCCTTGCACATATGTACCCAAACCTAATCACCAAATTCAAACACCACCTTTTTTCGGCCTTGTTGACATAGGATGCATATTGCTCAGTTCATTTTTTAATATATTGTCACACCTTCTCATGTAATTTTTTCACCATGTCAGCCCTACATTCACCATCTAGGCTAGCATACTCATCGACAAGTATAGATACCAAATCCAAAGGAGTCAACGGATTAAAAACATATACAATTTCAAATGTAGAGTAATTATTAGTTGAGTGAACACTCCTATTATATGCAAACTCAACATGCAGTAAACAATCTTCCCATGTTTTCAAATTCATTTGAATAATAACATGCAAAAGAGTAGAAAGAATTTGATTAACCACCTTAGTCTGCCCATCAATTTGTGGATGACAAGTAGTTAAAAATAATAGCTTAGTACCTATCTTACCCTACAAAGTCTTCCAAAAGTAGCTTAAGAACTTTGTATCCCTATCTAAAATAATGCTTTATGGCATGCCATGCAAACATACTACTTCTCTAAACAATAAGTTAGCCACATTGCTTGCATCATTAGTTTTATGACATAGAATAAAGTGTATCATCTTTAAAATTCTATCAATAACAACAAATACAAAATCCTTACCCCTTTTTTATACAAAGTCCATAGATAAATCAACCTAGCAATGGCTAAGTATGGGCAAAGGGGTATACAAGTCATGGGGTAAAACTCTAGATTTAGCCTATTTGCATGTTATGTATTTCACACATACCCTCTCAACATCTCATTTCATGTGTAGCCAAAAGAAATGTTCAATTAAGACATCTAGGGTTTTCCTAATTCCAAAATGACCCATTAGACTACTCTGATGAGCTTCTCTGCCAACCAACTCCCTCAAAAAACTCATAGGTACATATAAACAATTTTTCCTAAATAAGAAACCCTCATGCCTATAAAACTTCTTAGAGGCTAACTTCTCACACACTCTATACATATTAGAAAAATTAGGATTGTTCACATACAAATCTTTAACATAATCAAATCCTAATAATTTTGCAATAAGTGTAAAGATAAGAGCATACCTGTGAGATAATGCATCAGCTACCACATTTTCCTTACTTTGTTTATATTTAATGATATAGGGGAAGGTCTTAATGAATTTGATCCATTTAGCATGTCTTTTGTTCATCTTTCCTTGTCCCTTCAAGTGCTTTAAGGATTCATGGTCAGTATGGATGACAAACTCTTTGGGCCAATAGTAATGTTGCTATGTCTTTAAAGCTTGTACCAATGCATACATCTCCTTATCATAAGTAGAATAATTAAGGCTTGCTCCACTTAGCTTTTCACTAAAATAGGCAATTGGGTGTCTTTCAGTGATTTTGTTGATCACTCGATAATCGATACACATCCTCCAAGTTTCATCTTTCTTGGGTACAAGTAGGACAAGAACAACACAAGGACTCATGCTCTCCCTTACATATCCTTTCAAAATAAGTTCCTCAGCCTACCTTTAAAGCTCCTTTGTCTCCTCGAGATTACTCCTATATGCTAGTCAGTTTACTATGGATACACTAAAGATGAAATCAATTTGATGCTCAATTCCCCTCTTAGGTGACAATCCACTTAAGACATTGTTAGGGAATACATCTTTAAATCCCTATAATAGAGCAATAACAACACTTAGCAAAGATGGTTTAAATTTGTTAGTGTTAAAATAAGTCTCTTTGTACAAAAATACAATTATAGGTTGTTTGGCATAAAATGTTCTTTTGACATCACTTTCTCTTATATAGAAACTTTCTTTTTTCTTCTCTCTCTCTCTTATGTGCTCATGTTTTCTCCTATCTTTTTTCTTTTTTCAATTTCTTTTTCTATTCACTCTCATTTTTAATCCTTAACTGATTCTTATATGCTTATTGAGATGATAATGGTACAAAAGTGACAAGTTTTTCATTTGTTACAAAGGAATATTGATTCTTAAAGCCATTATGCATTACTCGTCTGTCAAACTGTCATGGCCTTCCTAATAGAATATGGCCCGCTTGCATAGGTACAACACCATATAAAACTTCATCGTGGTACCTTTCAATAGAAAATGACATAAGCACTTACTTATTTACCTTGACTTCACCATTCTTATTCAACCATTGAAGTTTATATGGTTTAGGATGTTTCATAGTAGGTAAATTTAGTTTTTCAACTATAGTTGTGCTAGCAACATTAATGCAACTCCTACTATGAATAATCATACTACATACCTTATCTTTAATGAGACATCTTGTCTAAAAGTTGTTATTTTGTTGCACCTTATTTTCTTCCTTTAGTTGCATATTCAATGCTCGCCTTATGACGAGAGCTACTCCATTAGCCAGATACTCCTCTCTATCACTTTCACCCTTTGATGATGTCATAGAATTATCATCTAATTCACTTGTAATTTCAACATCACCATTACCTCTTAAGATCATTGCATGCTTATTTTGACATTGAGATGTAATGTGACCCCTACACAAATACTTAAAGCATTTAACATCTCTATTTCAACTTGGTTGGAGGTCAAAATTACTTGCCTCCTTACTAGAACCCATATTCTTGTTCTTGGATAGCTTGACTTTGGACTTGTGATTGGCCTTCTTGTTGCTTTTACTCCAATTCAGGTTCCAAGATGAGGTAAAACCCAAATTTTGCCTAAACCATGTGGAACCCTTTCGTTGAAGTTGTCTTTCAAGTTTCATTACCATGTACACCATGTTTTCTAATTCCACGTACTGTTGTAATTCAATCACATTTACTATGTCTCTATTTAGCCCTTGCAAAAATCATGTCATTGTTGCCTCTCTATCTTCTTCTATATTCACCCTAATCATGGTAATCTTCATCTCCTTGTGGTAGTCCTCTACATATTTGGTGCCTTAAGTGAACCCTTGCAACCTTTGGTATAACTCTTTGTAATAGTGATTAGGGATAAACCTGCTTCTCATGATAACTTTTATCTCCTCCCATGTATCAATAAGTTACTCACGATTCCTTCTCCTAGTCAAAATTAGTTGATCCCACCAAATAATAGCATAATTAGTAAATTCAATGGCAGCAAGTTTTACCTTTTTCTCCTCTGAATAGTTGTGACAATCAAAAATCAATTTAACTTTCTTCTCCCATTCTAAGTATATATCAGGATTGTTCTTACCTTGGAACAGATGAATTGTCATTTTAATACTACCAAAATCATGGTCATAGGTGTCTTGCCTCCCAAAATCTCTTTAATCTCTTATATTATTGGCAACTCTAACCACAATAGATTAATCATCAAATTCATCATCTTATACATTATCTCTATGGTCATAAGCACATCTTAATTGCCTTCTTGCATTAGGAGCCTCATAGTTCCTATGTCTTCGTTGCAACTCTGTTATTGTGCTAACTTACTCTTCCATCCTCTCCTTTATATTATCAAATCTGGTATTTATGGACTTAAATTGTTGTTGCATAACTTTGATCATGGAGTAAACATTAACATGTCCCTCCTGAGCTACACCTTTGTCTTTAAAAAACATAGTATTACTTATAGACAAAATAATTAGGAGACCTCATAAAACACTCCCTCACGTGTTTCACTCAAAAGAAAAGGGTGTCACACTCTCTTGTGTTTACACTCTTCATGGCTTTTTCTTAATATGAACTTGCACTATTGTCTTTTACCACTCAAATTTCCTCTTTCAGCTTTCGAAAGAACTAAATAAACTAAATCAAGAGAACTGATTTTGAACAAAATAAGGTAAATGGCATAAAATTAGACAAATTGGAGAATAAGGAGTCAAAAAAAACGAAAAAAAAAGATATCAAGGCAAACAAAATTAATGAACTAAACTCATAAAAATCAAGATAAGAAATTAAGCCTAGAGGACAAACATGGATTATATAACATGAAAATAAATGATAGAATTAGAGTTAAGTAAAAAAATTATATTATTATTGTGGCTAATATGACTAAACAATTTAACTTTTTTCAATAACTTGAATTTGATGCCTTTTTTCTTTTATTCCTCTTCTTTCTTTTTCTTTTTTCTTCTTTTTTTTTGTTGCTCTTTATTTTCTTTTTTCTTTTCTTTTGCTTAACACAAAATAACAATAGAAACTTAGATACAACAATTTGAATCAAAATTAACACATTTTTGATAGTTATGATCTTAAACAAACAAGGAGAAAAGGATTACAAATAAACAAATTAGTGCATTTGAATGGTAATGCACTTAATGGACAAAAACTCTACAAAAATAAATAAATCACAAGGTAGAAAATTGAAGAAGGAGTTGATTTAACCTAATTTAGAACTGGGCTTTGATACCGAATGATGCAAAAAAAACCCCAAAAGATGTAACTTAGGGACCAAACACACACAAAGAATCAAAGAACAACTAAGAAAGCTAAATTAGACTATAATAACACAAACCTTAGACCCAACATTCAAAGGAACATGAACCTAGGATATTTAAGAAGGATATGGATGCCACACTCTAGAAAAGAAAGGAATTGAGAGCGATAAGTTAGGTTAAACGCTACAAGAAGAAATACTACTTGATAAGTTCTTTAGTTCTTAAGGAACTGAAGGAGAAAACCCTTACTTTTCTTTTCTCTCAAAGTTGTCTGATGTTCCAGACTATACAAGAGGTGCCTATTTATAAGCTAAGATTGCAGTCTTAAAGAGGCATAAATTTTTACTTAGAACAAATCCTTATTTAGGAGGAATTCTTATTTGCAGACAAATTCTTACACATACAATAAACTCTTATTTAGGAGTAAATGTTATTACTTAGCCCTAACCCATTAGATACTCCAATCATATTAATAAAGCTTGGACTCTCTTTCAAGCTTGAATTCGCACCATTTGAAACTTAGTTGGTCAGAATGTCCTCAATCAGCCCATTTGGTACTTCTTTCATCTTTTTGGCTCTAGCTTGAGTTATTGGGCCTTCTAGAATGTTTAATAGACCTTTTGCATCCTTTGGAGCCTTCCACCCATCATCTCTAAAGTTCTTATCACAAATTATTTTGTGCACTAACTGTAAGGCATATTTTTTAGACAAATAGAGTGCACTTAAATGGATCAAAATTTTGTACTAGAGCTCGTGTAAGTTCTTTTTGTACAAAGTCACATCAATAATACCGTGAAATCTAAGTTCCTCTATCCAACCGATTAGATCTTCCCTTTCCTTTATTTGTTTGACAATTTTAATCATTATTCATAGGCTATAGTAAATAGCTTGTAAGGCAAATTTAATTATCTTTTATCACCAATAATATTTAACAATCATTATTCATTTCTCATTTATTCAAGCCTAATCAGATTCCTCTCTACTATAACCTTTTCATCTGGGTTCCACTCCTTCGTTGTGTCTTCCAACACCGACTTAGCCATATTCTTGTATTTTTGTCATTCCTACTCACGCATCCTCTTCGACTCCTTACTAGTATTGGCTTAATAATCATGACCAAAAAAAAAAAGCATTTTAATTATTAGATGTCTCCTCCCTGCCCTACGGTTCATTATACTACACATCATTGAAACCATCATGACTGATATCATTCTAACATAATTCTATTCCTACCAACCAACTTATATTTTCCAAGCTTGTTCCTTGCCTTCCACAAATTAAGTTTTGTTCTATAAACCTTTTTTGCTTGCATATAGGACAAGTAGCTTTATTCCCACATTTTGCACAAATAGGTAAAACATAAAGTAATTAGTTGATTTTATCTTAATCCTAACTTTGTAAATTCTTATATTCTTCACAATTGAAAATGTCTTAATGAGAGAGTAAGAGGATTATTCATGTCAAATGTACTTGACAATAAGATATTACTTGTATATGCTATGCATAGACTCATCATCCACAATTTGCCTAAAGGCTATCATGAACAAATATCTCATAATTTCTGCAGCAAAGCAAATATTATGCAACTATTTCAAAATCCTTTAAAAAGAGTTTGCAAATATTGTGTATCTACTTTGCATGTCCATACCTCACTTATAAAAGGAGTGGCATAAGATACAAGTTAAATTCATATTAACCATATGAAAAATCATTAATTAAACAAAAACTAAACTAGCATTAGTGTTAAGAGGCACACCTTAATTACACATAATATAACGAAATACATTTTGCACACCTAATTTTAAGAGCTTCAACAAATTAATGTCAATAGTGATTATTAAAAAAATATATATATTACTTATTACTAATGGAAAGAGTAATATGCTTCAAAAAATATTACTGAAATAAGGTGTATCCAGAAATTGTAATAATTCTAATTGGAATAACTTCATCCACATTTACTTGCTTGTGTATATAAGCTTTTTTTCCCTTCTTCCACGGTAGTTGAATTTGCCTTTCATTTCCATTGACCTCTTTTCCCAATATCAAAAGGCCCAATGTCAAATAATATAAGTGACATAAAGAAATGCTTTAAAGTTTAGACCAATCCATTGTGATAATTCATTCTACCTTTATGAATTTTAACTCAAAGTCCTGATAAGCATGCTAGCTCGTATACTTTCACCCTTAACCTTTTAAAAGCTAATAAAGAAATTCAATCCTTATATACTATTCCTTGAAAAGCTCAAAACTATTCAACCCCTTCTTAACAACCTTAATCTTATAGATCTCCACTTGTGGTTCTTAATTTTTCTTGTTATTGGTCATTAATCTAAGTGGTATTCAAAGTCAGTAGTTGCAATTGACTAACTTTATTTATCATTTGATAATCTTTGTATCCTTATTCTATCTTTCCTTTTTTTCTTCATTTCACTTCATGCACTTCAAAGAATATGCATGTGTATCCTCAAATAAGATATCTTTGAACTTGTATGAAGTTTATTAAGTTTTGATGTTTCTTTAAGCCTTGCTCTTTTGTTATGCATTGTTTTTAATCCTAATAACTTCAATAAACCCATTTAAAGCTTCACACATTATTTTAATTTTAGCTATTATTATTAGACCTTTATGTATACATAATGAATCACTATACATGCTTACTTGATTCCCTTCATCCTTTTTCTCCTCAAAAGGATCTATCATCAAATCATTACCTACATCAAAAGGAGGAAAACCATAAACATTAAAAGTAGCATTAACATTATACTTACCAGGGATATCCAATTTGAAGGTGTTGTCATTAATCCTTGCAATCACTTAGAATGGTCCATCTCTTATTGGTTGTAACTCTGAACACCTTTATGCAGCAAATCTCTCCTTGTGCATATGCACCAAACCCAATCACTAAGTTCAAAAACAACTTTCTTTCACCCTTTATTAGCTTGGTTTGTATATTACTCAATTCTCCCTTTTATGTGTTGACACACCCTTTCATGTAATTACTTAACCAATTTACCTTTCTTCATGTCATCCAAACTAGCTCATCTCTTAATAGGTAAAGGCAATAAATCCAAAGGGGTAAGTGAATTAAAGCTATAAACAACCTCAAATGGAAAACAATTAGTTGTTGAATGGATGCTTCTATTATAAGTAAATTAAACATACATCAAACATTCTTCCTAATTCATAAAGTTCTTTTAAATGTTAGTCTAATATAAGGCTGTCAATGTTTTATTAGCCATTTAAGTTTTTCCATCAATTTAGGGATGACATATAGTTGAAAATAATATTTTTATTCCTAACTTTCCCCTATAAAATCTTCTTTATATAGCTTAAGAACTTAACATCTTAATCAAAAATTATAGTCTTTAAATGTCATGTAAATGTACAATTCCCTTGAAAAACAAATTTGCTATATTGTTTGCATGGTTGATTTTATGGCAAGGAATAAAATATATCATCTTTGAAATTTTTTCAATAATAACAAAAAGAATCCCTTCCCTCTCTTGGACCTAGGTAAACCCAAAACAAAATCCATACATATGTTAACCTAAGGTTCAATAGGTATGGGTAAAGGTGTACAAAGACTATGAGGTAAAATTCTAAATTTAGTTTATTTACAAGTAATACACTTCTTATACATCTCTCAACATCCCTCTTCATGTGAAGCCAAAAGAAGTGATCATTCAAAATACCAAAAGTTTTTCTAACACCAAAGTGCTCCATTAAACCACCCTTATGTACTTCCCTCACTAGTAATTCTCTTAAATAACTCCTAAGCATACATAACCTATTTTCTCTAAGCAATAACCCATCAAAACTATAAAAATTTTCAAAAACGACCTTTTCACATACATTAAACACATTAGTAAATTCATGATCATTAACATATAAATCTTTAATGCGTCAAATCCGAACAATGCTACCTTTAAAGTAGAGATAAATGCATATCTTCAAGATAATACATTAGTAACAATGTTTTTCTCATCTTGCTTATACTTGATCATATAAGGAAATGTCTCAAGGAATTGCACCCATTTAGCTTGTCGTTTATTCACCTTACTTTATCCATTCAAATACTTTAAGGACTTATAGTTAGTATGGATTGTGAACTCCTTAGACCAAAGATAATATTGTCACGTCTTTAAGGTCATTATCAATGCATATAACTTCTTATTATAAGTTGGATAATTAAGCATTTCCCCCATTTAATTTTTCACTAAAGAATACAATAAATCGCCACTCTTGCATCAAAATAGCCCTTATGCCAATATAGTGATCTTTTTGACTACACAACAGTCAATGCACATTCAACAAGTCTTATCCTTCTTAGGCATAAGTAGTATAGGAACTAGAGATGGACTTATGCTTTCTCTCACACATCCCTTCTTCATGAGCTCTTAAACCTACCTTTGAAATTCCTTTATTTCCCTAACATTACATCTATATGCAAGTCAATTTGGAATCGTTGCTTCAAGGATAAAATCAATTTGGTGTTCAATTTCTTTTATAAGTGGTAAATTATTTGGAATGTCTTTAGGAAATACATCTTTAGAATCTTACAAAAGAAATTTAACATTAGGCGAATAAGCATTTTTATACAAAAGCACAAACATAAGTTGTTTTAGCTAAAATTATAACCTTGACATCACTTTCTTTTGCATAAATGCTTAATGATTTTCTCTCTTTATTTTCATCACTCTTAGCCTTTTCCCTCTTTTTTGACTCATTTTCAATTGTTCTCTCTTTACATTCCTTATTTTTGCCCCTATTTTCTTTCTTTAACTCATTCTCTTTTTTAACTCACTTGGTCCTTATAAACCTATCTAGGACTTAATTAAACAAGAGTGATTGGTTTTCCCTTCATAATAAATGAATAATGATTCTTGAAACCATCATGTGTCACCCTTTTATCATATTGTCATGACCTTTCCGGTAATAAGTGACTAGCATACATTAGAACTACAATATAAAGCACTTCATCTTTGTATCTCCTAATAAAAAATGAAACCATCACTTTCTTATTTACCTTTATTTTCCCACAATCATTCGAACATTATAGTTTATGGGGCCTTGGATGCTTGGTAGTAAGTAAATTTAACTTTTCAACAAAAATAGTGCTAGTAACATTAGTACAACTACCATTATCAATAATCACATTACATACCTTATCTTTAATGTAACATCTCATTTGAAATATGTTATCATGTTATGCTTCATTTTTAGCTTTCACTTGGACATTCAAAGTATCCATCAAAAGGGTATTACACAAGAACAACATCATTTAATCGCGGGCATAGAGTCATCATTAAATTCACCTTTGGAATCAATTTCACCCTCCTCCCTTAAAATCATTGTATGCTTGATAAAATATTGCAATGAAATAGGCCCTCTTCCCAAGTAATGAAAACACTTAATATCTCAAATTTAGCCTTGTATAGCTTCTATTTTACCCTTATCATTGCTACCTACAACTCCTTTTACCTTAAATGCTCCAACCTTAGACTTAAAAATAGCTTTGTCATCTATTTTACCCTAATTTAGTTTCCAAAAAGAAAAGGAACTTAAGTTCTACCCTTATCTAGTGGTGGCACCCTTTTGCTTAAGTTGCCTCTTTATTTTTATTACTATATCCACCTTATCTTTTAATTCTATAAAATGCTACAATATAACCACATTAGCTATATCACAATTCAATCCTTGCAAAAATTAAGTCATGATTACCTTTTTATCTTCTTCTACATTTGCTCTAAGCATTGCAATTTCTCTTTTTGTGGTAATCCTTAATACTTTTAGACCCTTAAGTAAAACTTTGTAATCTTTGAAAAGAAATCACAATAGTAATGACTAAGAGGAAACTATCTCCTCATCACAACTTTTATCTTCTCCTAAGTGTCAACATGGTGCTCTCAATTTTTACACCTATTTTGCATAAGCTGATCCCACCAAATTACAATATAATTAGTGAACTATATAGTTGCCAACTTCACCTTCATTTGCTTAGAATAATCATGGTAGTCAAACACTAACTCAACTTTCATTCCCATTCTATGTACATATTAGGATCATTCTTACTTTGAAACAGGAGAGTTTTTATTTTGATATTTGCTTAAATCAAGATCTTACCTTTCCTTCCACCTTCTAGAATTTCTATCTCCTTTATTAAACCTATCTCTTTAACCCTTTCTACCTCTTATACTTTTTCCCATGTTGAAATTTGAGGCCTACCTTTATTGTTAGGCTCATCACCATAATAGCTATCACACTCTTTATTAGCATCATTCTTTTGTAAATTAAAAGTTCCTTGTTATTGTTCTCTATACAAATTGGCCATGGTAGCATCTTGCTTCTCTAATTTGTTTGTAATTTCTCCAAACATGATATTCGTCCTTTCAAGTTGTTATTGCATTACTTTGAACATAAATGATTCTTCCACCTTTCTCTCTTCAACTACACCTTATCTTTGTTGTTTAACATGATTGAAACCTAAAAAGGATTGCTATAAGAAGAAGCCCAAACACTCCTTAATGTGTTTCACTCTACTTTTTCATAATATGGCACTCATACTCATGTTATATAAATTCAATTGTTCTTTATAATATTGCTCACACTATTTGCCTTTTTCCCTCACTCAATGTTTCTCCCTTAGTTCTTTATTGAACTAAACAACCTCGAATCCTTGTTTATTTCTTTCTTTATTTGGTCTTTCTTTTTGGTTTGTAATTTTTTTGTAGTGCATCACAATAGCTGGGTTATGCCTTTTCTTTTCATTATATTATGGATGGCTTTAATGCATAAAAAAGCAAGCAAATGCTTAATTAGGAAAGAAACTAGAAAGAAATATATTTTATTACTTTAACTTAAGGTTTCTTTATGTTGTAAGATGCCCAATTAGGAAAGAAATAAAGTTTTTATCTCCCTTTGACTTAATCAAATAGAATTTATTGCTCAAATAGGAAGGAATCATCTACAATCTTTCATTTTTTATGTTAGCCAAACCAAATAGAATTCCTTTTCTTTTTTTCCTTTTTTTTTCTTTTTTTTTCATTCTTTTATTATTATTCTTTTTTCCTTTTCACATGAATAAAATACAAGGAAAGATAAAACTAAGGTTTATAGATTCACGAAATAAAAGGGTATATAAGGCACCTAAGAAGAAAAATAAGAGAAAAATAGATATAAGGTGCAGCCAAGAAAATAAGCAAACTTGATTTAAACCTACAAACTCTAATACTAAGATAACTCTAAAGAGTACAATGAGACTAACAAGTAAAATAAGAAATTCACAACTCAAAAAAAAGTAAATTATGATTAAAAATAATAAAAAAATTCTTAACTCAATGTTTATTAAAAAAAACATGAATCAAAGGTATAAATTAGAATTAAAATGTCACATAAGTAATCATGATAAGTTTCAAAGTACTCAAAAGGACCAAAGAGAGAAATCTTGTAAATCTCTTTTTAAAAAAGAGAATCACTTAGCTAACCCCCAAAAGAAGTTATAGGCCATGTATAGATTTCAAAATAGTATAATAAAACTCAAAATAGAATAAGAAATAACAAACTACAAAATAAAGGGTTGGGCGAATTTAGCTTAAATTAAGATATTGTTCCATTTATTACAATTATAAAATAACTAAATAGTATGCATGACCCCCTCAAATTAAAAGTATGTAGTCAAGTCTAGAATTTAGTTCAAACTATTCAAATAAATTAACCTTGGAACTTATGTAAAGTTTATTAAGTTTTGATGTTCCTCAAAGTCTTACTCTTTGTGTTGTGCATTGTTTTTAGTTCAAATAACTTCGATAAGTTCATTTAAAACTTCTTGCATCCTTATAGTTATGACTCTTGTTATTGGAACTCCCTATATGTACAATAAATCATTACACATGCTGACTTGATTTTCATCATGTATGGACAACTAAGTATTGAATTCGTAATGTTTTCACTCCTTAGGGATAGTTTCGTATTAACAACACCAATGATTATAATCAAATGGTTTGGTATCTATATTTCACTTTAATCATTCTTTCAGGATCTTTATCTTAAAGTATTGGTATATTGATTAATTATATTCATTACAACTTAAAAAAGAATAGATTATTTGGGACTTTTTCCTTGTACATAAGAAAAATTCCATTTCAAAATTCTTAAATTAACTACCACTCTCAAATTTTCATTCTAATCCCATTGCACACATTCATCTCCCCTCTTCACTTGTGTGCTTTCATGAACATGCAATCTCATTATGTTTGAAATTTTCCCTAGATTGCATGACTAACAAAATCAAAAGAAAAAAAAAAATACATGCCAAGAAATGAATGCAAATCAAAGAAAGTAATTAAAAAATTAAGCTTTTATAACTTAGTCGTATTAAAATTGACATCACCTAATAATTATTCTGTTCCATAAGCATTAAAGAACAATGAATAAACTTGGGGTAACCCATCCAAAACAAAACTAATAAAGAAATTATTTCAATTAATATCGATAATTTCAAACAATAAATTACCTATGCAAAGTTCCAAATGAAAGTCACGCAATTTGAACCTAATTCTGCACCTAAATTTTGACTGCCATCCTCACCTCAGTTAATAGTTTTACTTGCTCTTTTTGCCAATCTTTTAGTTCATCCTACTCATGTTGCTTAAATCCTCTTCCACTATTACACAGTAATTATTGTCTTCAATGTTCAGTGATGAAGCAAATTAAATGCCCTCAAATGTCTAATCCCTCTTCCCCTTCTTCTTCTGTCTCCCTTCCAATAATATTAAATTTTAAAACTTAAAATTCGAATTTCACCTATACTTTTCATCTTTTTAATTTCAATCATTGTTCAAGTTTTCATTTTTAGTCATATTTACCTTTTTGTCCTGTTTGCTGCATGATAGCCATGTCCTGCGCGTCCCTTGCACGTCCAAAGCCGCAGGCCTCCCCGACAGCGCTCTTCTAGGTATGTACCAGGGCCTACAACGTTCTTTGACTATTAATGTTAGACGAATGATCCATTTTCCCCAATTTTGGAAAGAAAAATTTTTACATATCATGTCAATTGATTATGAGAAGCTTTTCAGTAAAATTTAATTAATTTTAGGATGCTTGTTATTTTTATACTTTTTAGCCATACAAATTTATTCGATTAAGTTTTCATTTTTATAAAATTTTACTTAATTTTTTTATTTATATTTACAATTAAATTAATATAATTCATATATTAAGTGGATCAAATTTAAAACTCTATAATTTTAGATATCTGTAAAAACGAATATCTGACCATTAAACGTTTATCCTGTTGAAGAGTAGCGTAATTAAATTGGAAGCAGGGGTTATAATAATTTCCATGAAACGAAATGTTGTGAATGTTCGTAGCAAGACCGAGAAATGAAAGCAGAATGTTCCATCACGACCAAGAAACGAGGCCCCGTCCTCGTGGGGCTAAAGACTAACAAGTGGAGGTGAGTTTGGCATTAGAACTTCTCAAAAATGGACGTCCACATTTCACAATCATTCCATGCATCCTCCGTCTCCTTCTTCTCTATCTTCATCCTTGTCCAGGATTCTTGGTGCGAAGTAGATAACATGGAATATTTGGAGTGCAAAAAGACATTTGATTGGGAAATACTGCACAATCTTTCTTAACCTTTCTGGTCACTTGTATTATGTTGAATGGAGTTGTGTTAAGTGAATGTATGAGTTTGTACAACAATCCCTAAAAAATAAGAGTAGATTTGTTGTCAACCTATTTAGGAAGTTTATCCTTATCTTTAGTGTTGTCAATTCATCCTATAAATTGGCTTGATTTCACTGTTAAAGGGATTAAACGATTAAGTGAAATAAAAATGAAATTTCTCTTTTAGTTCTTACAAGAATTAAAGAAATTATCAAGAATTAACTCTTTTTGAGAATTAACTCTTTTTGTGATGTTCAACCTAACTTATCACTCCCAAGTTTGTTCTTTTCTAGAGTATGGTGTCTATATCCCTTTTTTTTTTTTTTTTACCTCATGTTAGTGTTCATTTAAACATTGGGTCTAGGTTTTACGTACTTGAAATTTGATTTAGCTTTCTTAGGTTTTCATTTGATTACTTTTGTGTGTTGAGTCCCTAAACTATATCTTTTAGAGTTCACATCAGTGGGTAGTAAAGTTTGGCTCTAAATTAGGTTTGCTAATCTAAATTTGAGTTTTTCCTTTGTACTTCTTCTTGGTAGCATTATATACCCCTTTTGTTCTATGAATCTACAAATCCTAGTTTAACTTTTCTTGTCTTTAAATTTGTACGAAAAAGAAAAAGAAAAAATGAGGAGAAAAAAAAAACAAAAAAAGTAGAAAAGAAGAACAAAAGGAAAAAAAGGGAAAGGAAAGATTGCAGTTGATTTCTTCCTATTTAAGAAGTAAACTTTGTTTAATTAGGTCAAAGGTGGATAGAGAGTTTATTTCCTTCTTAATTAGGTATCTTACAACACAAGGAAACCCTAAATTAAAGGAGTAGAACTTATTTTTTTTCCAATTCCTACAAGGATTAATTTAACTAATCTTTTTGTTTCCTGCGATTTAATCTCATTATTTTCTTATAATCCACAACCTTTATTTATTGTGCTTTTCTAAATGTCTTTGATTCTAATTTGTTGGAATTAGTTAGCTACAAAGTGAGATTGTTTAGTTCAATAAAGAATTGAGAGAGAAAATTTGAGTGGTTAAAGACAATAATGTAAACATATATTAAGAAAAAGCCTTAAAGAGTGTAAATACAAGGGTATGTGACCATTTTTGAGTGAAACACATAACGGAGTGTTTTGTGAGGTATCCTAGCCTTTTTGTGTAGAATTAACACTACATCTTTAAAAGACAAAGGTGTAGCTGAAAAGGAAGGTAGTAATGTGTTGTTTATGATCAAAGCTATACAACAACAATTTGAGTGCATGAAGACCAAATTTGATGATATGAGGGATAGGATGTAAGAGCAAGCTAACAAAATAACGGAGTTGCAAAGAAGGCATATGGGCTATAAGACTTTTAATGCTAGAAGGCAAGAGAGATGAGACCATGGCTATGTAGAAGATGATGAATTTGATGATCTAGATACTTTGGCCAAAATTGCTAACAATAGGTTAGAGAGATTTTAGGAGGTGAGAGACCTATGACTATGATTTTGGAAGCATTAAAATGAAAATTCTTTCTTTCCAAGTGAAAAAAAATCCTAAAGCCTATTTAGAATGGGAGAAGAATGCTAAGTTGGTCTTTGATTGCTATAACTACTTTAAAGAGAAAAGGGTAAAACTTACTACTATTAAGTTTATTGATTATGCTATTATTTGGTGGGATCAATTTATTTTGACTAAGAGAAGGAATCATGAGAGTCTTATTGATATATGGGAGGAAATGAAGGCTATCATAATGAGGTGGTTTATCCCTTATCGCTATTATAGAGATTTGAACCAAAGGTTACAAGGTTACAAGGGCTCACTCAACACACCAGAAGACAACTTAAATGGAAAGGTTCTACATGGTTTGGATAGAATTTAGGTTCCACTTCATCTTGGAAGCCAAATTGGAAGAAAAAGAGAGGAGAAGCCTATGGTTGAATCTTATAAGAGTAAGGAAATGAGTCCTAGCAAGGAAAAAGGTAATTCTAGTTCCCAACCTAGTAAAAATTAAGATGTTAAATGTTCCAAGTGTCTGGGAAAGTAACATATTGCATCTCAGTGTCTAAATATGCATACAATAATGTTGTGGGTCTGATGATAGCTCCTTGCCATCGTTGGAGTATACAAGTGATGGAGAGGGGTACTTAATTAGGGGAGATGTGTTGATGGTTAGATGAGTATTTAGTGCATGAACAAAGGAAGATGAAGAAGTGCAAAGAGATAATATCTTCCATACATGATGCTATATCAAAATAAAGTATGTAGCTTGATCATAGATGGGGATAACTATACAAATCTAGCTAACACTGTTCTAGTTGAAAATCTTAATTTACCTACCATGAAGTACCTTAGGCCATATAAATTTCAATGGTTGAATGAATATGGAGAGGTTAAGGAAAATAAGTAGGTTTTAGTATTGTTTACTATTAGGAGATATATTAATTAGGTCTTATGTGATGTTGTACCCATGTATGCTACGTATATTTTGATGGGAAGACCATGACAATATGATTGGTGTGTAATGCATGATAGGTTTAAAAATAGGTACTCTTTTGTAATAAATGATAAATTTATTACTCTTGTACCTTTGACACCTTGGCAAGTTTAAGAAGATTAATCAAGGATTAGAAAAGAGAGTGAGAGGAAAAAGCAAATAGAGACAAAGAGGAGAAAAGTGGGAAAGAAAAAAGAGAAAAAAGATGAGATCGAGAGAAAATAATAAAAAGGGAAAGAGAGAAAAATTTAGAGTTTGTATGTAAAAGAGCATGATGTTAAGTGAGCTTTCTATTTGAAATAGCTACAATCATATTTTTGTACAAAGAGGCTCATTTTAGTACTGACTAGCTTAACCCCTCTTTACCTAGTGTTATTGTTTCTCTTTTGTAAAACTTTGGTTATGTTTTCTTGAAAGAACCAAGCAGTTTGCCACCTTTGAAGGCAATAAAACATCTGATTAAATCATCTCTAGTCCAACAATTTCAAATCGACTAGCATATAAAAGTAAACCAAAGGAGACAAAGGTACTTTAAAGGCAAGTTGAGGAGCTTATAGCAAAGGGATAGGAGAAGGAGGGCATGAGTTTGTGTGTAGTTCTAATATTACTTATGCTCAAGAAGGATATGGTTTAAAGGATGTGCATTGACGTAGTGTGATCAACAAAATCATTGTAAAATATCATCATCCCATACTTAGATTAGATGAAATGTTAGATGAATTGCATGGTTCATGTGTGTTTTCTAAAATTGATTTGAAAAATGGATATCATTAAATTAAGATGAGTGAGAGAGATGAGTGGAAAATATCTTTCAAAAGTAAGTATGGTTTGTATGAATGACTTAATATGCCATTTGGTTTCCTTAATGCATTAAGTACTTTTATGAGATTAGTGAATTATATTTTGCATGCATTCATTGATAAATCTGTACATATGTATATGTGATATTTTAGTTTATATCAAAAACTTAAATGAGTATCTTGATCATTTACATACTCTTTCAAGTGTTTTACATTCTTAGGAATTATATGTCAACCTTAAGAAATGTTCCTTTTGCATTGATTAAATGATATTTCATGGCTATGTTGCGAGTATTAGGTGTATTGATGTTGATGAGAAAAAGGTTAAGGTAATTTGTGATTAGTTTATACCTAAATCAGTTAATGATATATGTAGTTTTTATGGTCTAACTAGTTTCTATAAACACTTTGTTATGGACTGTAGCACCATTACTATACCATTAACTAAGGTATTTAAAAAGAACATGAGTTTTCAATGAGTTAGTGATCAAGATGAGACTTTTAATTTATTAAAAAAAAATTAAGTTTTGCAACTTCACTTGCTTTACCTAACTTTGCTAAAACTTTTGAAATTGAATGTGATGCTTCAAGAACTAGCATTGGACCTATTTTGATGTAAGAAAGGCGACCAATTGCCTACTTCAATGAAAAGCTAAATGGTACAGTCCTTAATTATCTCACTAATGATAAGGAGATGTATGTATTGGTATAGGCTTTGGAGATGTGTCAACACTACCTTTAGCCTTAGGTGTTTGTCATCGATATTGGCCATGAATCCTCAAAATGCTTAAAGGGATAAAGGAAGTTGAACAAGAGACATGCCAAGTGGGTCAAATTCAGTGAGACATTTCAATACATCATCAAATATAAACAAGGTAAAGACAATATGATAACTAATGTATTATCTTGCAGGTATACCCTTATCTCTACTCTTAGTCTTAAATTTTTAGGATTTGAATATATTAAAGATTTATATGTGAAAGATCTTAACTTTACTAATGTGTATGGGGCATACAAAAAGTTGGCATATGGCAAATTTTATTGGCATAAGGGTTTTTTATTTAGGGAAAATTGTTTATGTGTGTTTATGAGTTTCTTGAGGGAATTAGTTATAAGAGAAGCATATAAAGGTGGTTTAATAGGCCATTTCAAAGTTAGGAAAACCCTAGATGTCTTAGTTGAACATTTCTTTTAACCACACATGAAATGAGATGTTGATAGGGTGTGTCAAGAGTGCATAAAATGCAAACAAGCCAAATTTAAAGTTTTACCCCATGACTTGTACACCCATTTACTCCTACCTAACAAACTCTAAGTTGATTTATCTATGAACTTTATACTAGGGCTGTTGTAGTGAAAAAGGGGTAGGAATTCTATATTTATTGTTCTTGATAGGTTTTCAAAGATGGCACACTTCATCCATGTCATAAAATTGACAATACAAACAATATGGCTGAATTATTCTTTAGAAAGGTAGTATGCTTGCATGCTATGCCTCAAAGCATTTTTTCAGATCAAGATACAAAGTTTTCAAGTTACTTCTAAAAGACTTTGTGGAGTAAGTTAGGTACTAATCTATTACTATCAACTACTTGCCATCTATAAACAAATGGATAAACTAAGGTAATTAATTAAATTCTTTCTACTTTATTTCATGTTATTATTGAAATAAATTTGCCAACATGATGTGAACTCTAAAGAGCATAATGAACCCATAAGAAAAACAAGGAATTCAAAACCCTAAGAAAGTTAAATTAGGTTTAACAAAAATAAAACCTTGACCCAATGTTCAAAGGAACATGAACCTAAGGTATAAACCTAGACCCAATTTTCAAAGGAACACAAACCAAAGGTATAAAGAAGGATATGAATGTCATAATCCAAAAAGAAGGGAATTAGGAGTGATAAGTCAGGTTAAAATGCCACAAGACAATAATCTTGATAAGTTTGCAAAGTTCAATGAAGGATTGAAAGAGAAAATTCTCACTTTTATTTCACCAATGATTTATATCTTTTAATAGTTAAATCAAGCTTATTTGTAAGATAAAGTAACAACATTAACACTAAAAATAAGAAAATCTTCCTAAACAAATTGTCAACAAATGAATTGGGATTAGTTTAGTCATATTTGCAGAGCCACGTGTCTAGCATCAAACAGGTTTGCCAACAAGATCATGATTGATGCTAGTCCAACCTTTTAGTGGCAAATTGGTCTTGTAACCTTTTACAATTGATCCATTTCTTGTCCTTTGTTTTTCAGATTTTACAATAGATCCAACTCACTAATTCCATTACTTTGTTGCTTTAACTTTTCATAATCACTTAATTTAGGCTAATTTAGTATACTTATACAATTAATAAAGCCTTGGCTTGCATTAAGATATACTTGTTTGCCCTTTAGGCTTGAATTAGCTTCCTTAGACCAAATGTCTTTAATTAATCTATTAAGTGCCTCTTTTATCCTTTTAGCACTAGAATGTGTCATTGGCTTTTATTAAATGCTTAATGGATCCTTAAAAACCCTTCACGCATTGACACCTCCATGAATCTCATCATTCCCCCTCTTAAAAAAATTTGTCCTCGAATCATCACCTTTATCAAAAAGAGAAAGATCAACAATATTAAATGTTGCACTTACATTGTACTCACTATAAAGGCCTAATTTATAGGCATTATCATTAATCTATGCCATCACTTGAAGTAGACCATCCTTACTAAGTTGTAACTTTGAATGCTTACAAATTGGAAACCTTGAATATATGCACCTAAACCCAATCACCAGGTTCAAACACCACCTTTTTTTACTCTTTGTTAGCATAGGATGCATATTGCTCAGTTTGTTATGCAATTTGTTGTCACACATTCTAATGCAATTTTTTCACCATTTTTGCCTTGTGTTCACGATCTAAGCTAGCATACTCATCAATAAGTAAAGGCTTCAAATCCAAAGGAGTCAAAATATTAAAGTTATACACAATTTCAAATGGGAAGGAGCTAATAATAGAATGAACACTCCTATTATATGCAAAATCTACATGTGGCAAACAATCTTTCCACAATTTCAAGTTCATGTGAATAATAAGACGCAACTAAGTTGAAAGAGTTTAATTAACTACTTGAGTTTGCCCATCTATCTGTGGGTGGTAGGTAGTTAAAAAAAAAACAATTTAGTACCTAACTTACCTTACAAAGTGTTACAAAAGTAGTTCAAAAACTTTCTATCTCAATCTAAAATAATGCTTTGAGGCATGCCATGCAAATGTACTATCTCTCCAAAGAACAATTCTACCATATTGCTTATGTCATTAATTTTATGGTATGAGATGAAGTAAGTCATCTTTGAAAACTTATCAACAACAAGAAATATAAAATTTTTACCCTTTTTTGATTGTGGTAGCGCTAGTACAAAGTTCATAAATAAATTAACCCCATGTTAGCTAGGTATGGGTAAAAAGTGTACAACCCATGGGGCAAAACTTTAAATTTAGCTTGTTTGCATGTTATGTACTTCCCACACACCATCCCAACATCTTGTTTCATGTATGGCCAATAAAAATGCTCAACTAAGACATTTAGAGTTTTTCTAACTCCAAAATGACCAATTATACCATAAGTTCTCTCTAAATAAATAACCCTTATGTCTATAAAATTTCCCAAAAGCCATTTTCTCACAAGTTTCATAAACATTGGAAAAATAGGGTTTAGAGATCAACAATGGATTAATGTAAAGAAATAATAAAGGGAGTAAATTTATTTAGGGAGTAGATTTATAATGAAGCTGCAACACTTTAGGAGAACAAGTAGATATATACAAATGAAATTGTGAAGAGGCCAAGAGAGAGATTAATGGAAAGCATTATCTTTCAATAAAGCCATATGGAAATGAGATAAAGGGAGCAACAAATAGGATTGAGAGAGAGCTGGGAGATTGAAAGATAGATTGGAATTCCAAAATGAGATTGAGAGTTGGCAAGTGAGATTGATTCAGAATGATCTATAGTGGTGGACAATTATATCTGGTTTGTGTTTTTGTTTTTGGGTCATTGAGGCTTGACGATGTCAAAGGCTTAAGGACATTGGTTTTCTTTGTCTTTTTTTTTTAATTTATTATAATAACATGATTTAATTTTTATAAATATAAAGAGAAACCCAAAAAATTCCACATAATCCTCATTTTCATCTTTTTTAACAACATGGAAAATGATTTGTTGATGTGGTGAATAAAAAATGGCTGAGATTAGCATAATTAATGGCACAGTGAAGAATAAGAGCAAAATTATTCAATAGTAAATTTGTAGGGGACTTATTGTAAAAAAAAAAAAAACAAATGTTGTGTTTATAATTAAATAGAAGCCTAAACATTAGGGACTAATTTAGGCTTTTTTTCTAAGGAATTTGAAATGCTGATGATGAGATGTGAATTAGAAGAACCTTAAGAGCAAACCATTGCAAAGTTTTTAAGAGGACTAAATAGAGAGATTGTAAATATGGTGGAGTTACAATCTTTTATATTTTTAGAAGACGTAATTAAACTTGCTATTAAGGAGGAGAGACAACATAGGCATGGTATGGATAAGCAAAGTGTGTCATGGTAGATTTTCAACAAGGCAACCAACTTAATTTCCACCCTTACATGGCCTAATTCTAATGGGAGTGCAAAACAAACAAAAAAAGGGCCTTTAGTAAACAATCAAGAGATTTGGTTAAGTAAAGAGAGAAAATGGGTGATCCAAAGCATCCAAAATGTGCTCTAGATATTAAATTCCTCAAGTGTCTTGGCCCTAGACATTTGCTTCTGAGTGTCCAAATAATAAGGTGATGACCATTTGGGAATGAAAAGGAGAAGTAAAGAGTATAGATGAGGTAGTGTTGGAAGAAGAAGAAAATGAGTGTTTGAAGGAAGATAATGCAAAGCATACTAATGAGGGAGAATTGCTTGCAATTGAATGTGCCTTGAATTTACAAGCAAAGATGGATGATGAACATGAAAAGATTTTCAATACTAGGTGCATGATTGATAAAAAAGTGTGTGGAGTGATTATAGATAAAGGGAACTATGCCAATGTTGCTTCCACCAACTTGGTGGAAAAGTTTAACTTAACAAAAACAAAACACCCCCCACCCATATAAGTTGCAATGCTTAATGATAATGGAGAAGTAAGGGTTACATAACAGGTTTTGGTGTCACTTATGATTGGAAAATTACACAAAGATGAGGTGATGTGTGATGTGGTTCCAATGAGCCATAGACTAGCATCCTTTTTACAAGAGATTTGTGAAAGGTTTCAACACTATCTTACTCCTTTGACTAAATTTATCAAGAAAGGTGGTAACTTTAGGTGGAATGAGGCTGCCAAAATAGTTTTGAGCTGATTAAGGAGAGTTGTGTTTAACACCTATCTTAACTCTTGCTGACTTTTCAATGACATTTAAAGCGGAGTGCAATAATTTATGAGTGGAAATTGAGACTATTCATACGCAAGATAAATATCTCATAACCTTTTTTAGTGAGAAGTTAAGTGAGGCAAGCTTGAATTATTCAATTTATGATAAGGAGTTCTATCTACTAATTTAGGCTTTAGAGACTTGGCAGCTTACTTGTTGCTTAAGGAGTTTATTATTCAACAAATCATGAATCCTTGATGCATTTGAAGGGGAAAAACAAGCTGAATTAAAGACATGCTGAATGGGTGGAGTTCTTGGAGGCCTCTCCCTATGTCATCAAGTACAGAAAGGGAAATGTAAATATAGTGGCTGATATGCTATCATAGAGGTATGCTCCAATCTCATTGTCGAATACTAAGTTAATGGGTTTTGAATTAATTGAGAGTTAATAATGAATTATCCAAACTTTACTTCTATTTACTTTGCTTTTAAGACAATTAATGGCTTTTGTTGGAATAAGGGGTAATTGTTTAAATCCAAAAGGCTTTGTATTCTTAAGGGATTTATTAAGGAACTTTTAGTAAAGGATGCTCATGGCAGGGGTTTAGCTGGACACTTTGGTGAAAGAAGACATTAGAGTTGGTTGAAGAACATTTTTATTAGCCAAGGATGATTAAAGATGTGCATCATGTGATCCAGAGGCGTATGGCTTGTAAGAAGGAAAAGAGTAAAGAGGCTACTTATGAGTTGCATGTGCCATTACCTATTTTGAATTAGCCTTAGGTTGATGTGAGTATGGATTTCATACTTGGATTGCCAAGGACACAAAGAGGGAAGGATTCAGAAATGGTGTTTGCTGATAGGTTCCCAAAGATGTCTCACTTTGTAGCTTGTCACAAAACTAATGATGCTTCTTATTTGGCAAATTTGTTCTTTCAAGAAATTGTAAGATTGCAAGGAATAACAAAGACTGTAGTGTCTGATTAGGATGCCAGGTTCTTGAGGTACTTTTGGAAGACCTTATGGAAGAAGCTCGATGTGAGGTTACTCTTTAGCACAACTTGTCATCTGCAGATAGATGGGAAAACTGAAGTGGTAAACCATACACTTTCTTGTTTACTTAGAACTGTTGTTAAAAATAATTTGAAGAATTGCGATGGTTACTTGGCTTTTGTTGAATTTGCATATAATAGAAGTCTGCATAGTGTAGCTAAACATTCTGCTTTTAAGGTAGTCTATGGACGTAATCCTATTATCCCACTTGATTTAGCACCACCTCCAATCAGCGATTGAGTTTGTTTGGATGGGAAGGAGAAGGTTGAATTGGTTAAAAATTTGCATGAGAGTTTCAAACAACAAATAGAAAAATGAAATGCAGCCTATGAGTAAGCAATCAATAAAGGGAGAAAACAAATTCAATTTGTTCTAGGTGATCTTATGTGGATTCATCTTCAAAAAGAGAGATTTCCAAGCAAAAGGAAGTCTAAGCATATGCGTTGAGTAAATGGTTGTTTCAAAGTGCTAAAAAAAGTGAATGACATTTCTTACAAGATTTATTTGCTGGGTGAATATAATGTATCAACCACATTCAATGTGAGGGCTCCATCAACTTACTTGGAGGATGAAGAGGAGTCAAATTTGAGGGAAAATCCTATTCAACTTGGGGAAGATGATGTGATCCATGGTGATAAAGGAGCTGCCAAGATTGTGTGGTTCTTAGTTTTAGGCCAATTACTTGTTCCAGGGCAAAAAATCTTTAAACAGCCTTGGAATTGCTTCTAAAAGAGAATACAATTAATGGCACATGTTTGGCAAGACTTTACATTATTAAAGAACATGCATGATGATCCATGCAGGAACTAATGCATGAAGGGCTTCTACGGATCCATCAAGCATTTCATGAAGGTCTTCTAAGTATCCATTGAGTATTTATGAAGGGCCAATGACATGGTCAAAAGCTAAAAAGATGAAAGGAGCACTAACTGGGCTGATTAAAGATATTCAAGCCAACTAAGTAACAAATGGTGTGAATTCAAGCTTGAAAGAGGACCAAGAATTTATTAATATGATTGGAGTGCTTAATAGGTTAAGGTTTAGTAATAAAATCCACTATTAAGTAAAAGTTTGTTATAAAATAAAAATTTACAATAAAATAGGAGTGTTTTTATATTTTAAGAGTATATTATTGTCTCCATTTTTAGGATCTTAAGGTTGTCGTTTCAATCAATAAATAGGTTTAATTTCATTGTAAAAGACTATATGATATTTGAATTGAAAAGTAAAATTTTCTCCTTCGATTCTTTTAAAACTAAAGAGCTTATTAAGAACAAACTCTTCTTATGGCTCTCAACTCAACTTATCACTTCCAAATTCATTATTTTTAGTGTATGGTATCCATATCCTTCTTTATACCTTAAATTCATGTTCCTTTAAACATTAAGTCTAGGGTTTGGATGATTGAAATCTGATTTAGCTTTATTGGGTTCTTGTTTAATTCCTTATGTGTTAGGTTCCTAAGACATGTCTTTTAGGGTTCACATCGATTGGTATCAGAGTCTAGTTCTAAATTAGGTTTGCTTATCTAAATTTGTGTTTTTCTCTTATTCTTCTTCTTGGCAGCATTCTATTTCTTTTTTTCCTTGAATCTTCAAACCTTAGTTTTATCTTTTCTTCTTAGCTACATGTAATACCCTTTTGTTCTTTGGATCTAAAAACCCTTGTTTATTTTTCTTGTCTTTAAATTTGTGCAAAAAAAAAGAAAAAGACAAAAAAAATAGAGAAAGAAGAAAAGAAGAAACCAAAAAATATAAATAAATAAGTAAACCTTGTTTAATTAAGTCAAAGGGAGGTGGCAATTTTATTTCCTTCTTCATTAAACATCTTACAACATAAGGAAACCCTAAATTAAAGGAGTAGATCTTATTACTTTTTAGTTCCTACAAGGATTCAAATCTAATTATTCTCTCTTTAAGTATCATGATTTAATCTTGTTGTTTTCTTTTAACCTATAACCTTTATTCATTATACTTTCCTAAATTTCTTTGATCCTTATTTGTTGGAATTAGTTAGTTACAAAGTGACTTTGGTTAGAATTGCCAATAATAGAAATGATCAAAGAGATTTTAGGAGACAAGACACCTATGATGATGATTTTGGTAGTAATATAACAAAAATTCCTCCATTTCAGGGAAAAACAATCCAAAAACCTATCCAGAATAGGAGAAGAAGGTTGAGTTAGTTTTTAATTATCACGATTACTTTAAAGAGAAAAAGGTAAAACTTGCTACCATTGAGTTTACTGACTATACTATTATTTGATGGGATCAACTTGTTTTGACTAGGAGAAGGAATTATGAAGGCCTTTTGATACATAAAAGGAGATGAAGGCTATCATAAGGAGGATGTTCATCCTTAATCACTATTATGGGGATTTGTATCAAAGGTTACAAGGGTTCACTTAAGGCACTAAGAGTGTGGAGGACTACCATAAAGAGATAGAAATTTCCATGATTTAAGCTAATGTGGAGGAGGATAGAGAAGAAACCATGGCTTAGATTTTTCAAGGGTTGAATAAAGGCATTGCTAACATAGTTGAATTATAGCAGTATGTGGAGTTAGAAGACATGGTGTACATGGCGATAAAGTTAAGAGGAAACTCAAATGGAAGGGTTCTACATAGTTTGGATAAAATTCAAGTTCCTTTTCATCCTAGAAGTTGAATTAGAGCAAAAGGAAGGAGAGTGTTGATTACAAGCCTAAGGTTGAATCTTTTAAGAGTAAGGAAGTGAGATTTTTAGTAAGGAGAAAGGTAATTCTAATTCCTAATCTAGTAAAAATGGAGATGTTAAATGTTTTAAGCATTTGGGAAGGGGGCATATTTCCCTTTAATGTCCAAATAAGTGTACCATAGTGTTACAAGGTAATGGTGATATTAAGATGGAAAGTGAATCCGATGATCAGTCCATGACACCATTAGAGGATGCAAGTGATGGAGAAGAGTAACTAATTAAGGGAGATGTGTTAGTGGTTAGATGAGCATTGAGCACACAAACCAAGGAAGATAATGAAGTGCAAAATGATAATATCTTCTATATGAAGTGCTACATTAAAGATAAGGTATGTAGTATAATCATTAATGGGGTACACGTGCAAATATAGCTAGCATTACTTTGGTTGAAAGACTTAATTTATCTACCATGAAGCACCCTAGGTCATATAAACTTAAATGGTTGAATAAATGTAGTGAATTTAAGATAAATAAGTAGGTATTAATACTTTGTATTATTAGGAGATATATTGATGAGGTCTAATATGATGTTGTACCTATGCAAGCTAGGCATATTACCATGTTAATATGATCAATGCACTATGGGTTTATGAATAGGTACTCTTTTGTAATAAATGATAAACCTATTATTCTTGTACCTTTAACACTTTGATAAATTTATAAAGATCAATTAAGGATTAAAAAAGAGGGTAAGAGGAGAAAAAATAAGGTTGAGAGGAGAAAGGAGGGAAAAAGAACAGAGAGAAAGGATATGAGACCGAAAGAAAAGACGAAAGAGGGCAAGAGAGAAAAATTAAGAGGTTATATGTAAAAGAGAGTGATGTTAAGAGAGTTTTCTATTCAAAATAACCTATTATTATACTTTTATATAAAGAGATTCATTTTAGTACTAATGCACTTAACTCTTGTCTTCCTAGTGTTATTGCTTCTCTTTTGTAGGAATTTAATGATGTTTTTCTAAAAGAACTAAGCAATTTGTGACCCTTGAGGGGAATAGATATCATCAAATTGACTTTATGCTAAGCCATAAAATTGACGATGCAAACAACATGGCTGAATTGTTCTTTAGAGAGGTAGTAAGCTTGTATGGCATTTCTCAAAGCATTATTTCAGATTGGGATACAAAGATCTAGAGTTGCTTTTAGAAGACTTTATGCAGTAAATTAGATACTAAATTAGTATTCTTAATTACTTGCCATCCACAAATAGATGGGCAAACTGAGGTAGTTAATCAAACATTTTCTATTTTGTTACATGCTATTATTTGAATGAATTTGAAAATATGGGAATATTGTCTACCACATACAGATTTTGCATATAATAGGAATGTTCATTTTGTTACTAGTTACTCTCCATTTGAAATTATGTATGGTTTTAACCCTTAACTTGATTTGATGCCTTTGCCTATTAATGAGTATGCTAGCTTGAATGGTAAGTGCATGGCTGAAATGGTGAAAAGGTTGCATGAGAAGGTGTGGTAACAAATTGCAAAATGAACTGACCTATCTACATTATATGTCAATAAAGAGTGAAAGAAGTGGTATTTGAACCTAGTGATTGGGTTTACGTGCATGTGCATGAGAAAAGGTTCCCAAATAAGAGGCACTCAAAGTTATAGTCTAAAGGAGATGGTCCATTCCTAGTAGTGGTACAAATTAATGACAATGCCTATAAGTTGGACCTTTATAGTGAGTACAATATGAGTGCAACAATTAATGTTTGTGATTGTTCTCCTTTTGATGCAAGTGATGATCCTATGACAAATCCTTTTTGAGGAAATGGGGATTGATGAGATCCATAGAGAAGCCAATACATAAAGGGCTTTTAAGTATCCATTAAGCATTCACAAAGGGCCAATGACCCATTCAAAGACTAAAGAGATGAAAAAAGTACTAAATGGGCTAATTAAGGATGTTCAGGCCAACCAAGTAACAAATGACATGAATTCAACCATAAAAGTGGACCAAGGCTTCATTAATATGATTAGAGTGCTTAATAAGCTAGGATTAAGTAATAAAATATTTTCTTAAGTAGGAGTTTGTTATAAAGTAAAAGTTTGTTATAAAATAAGAGTTTAGAATAAAATAGGGGTATTCTTATAGACTTGATTTCATTGTAAAACAATAGACAATTATGTGAATTAAAAAGTGATAATTTTCTTCTCTAATTCTTTTAAGAACTAATGAACTTATAAAAAAATTAACCCTTCTTGTGGCGTTCAACCCAACTTATCACACCGAAATTCATTCTTTTCTAGAGTGTGACTTCCATTTCCTTCTTTATACCTTAGGTCAATGTTCCTTTAAACATTGGGTTTAGGGTTTGCATGATTAAAACATGATTTAGCTTTCTTAGGTACTTATTTGATTCCTTATGTGTGTTGGGTCCTTAAACTGTGTCTTTTAGGGTTCATGTCAACATAAATCTATTAGAGATCAAATGCCATGACTTCCCATACTAGTTTATGAAATTTTTTAGGTTTAAGACATTGATTTTGTGTGACCTTTTCTTTCTTCTTTAGGTATTGTTTATATTTCTCTTGTTATGTATTATGTTTCCAAATGGGTGCAAGTGAGAGCTACTAGGATAGATGATTCTAAAGTTGTGTTAGATTTAGTCAAGTTTCACATTTTGTTAGGTATGAAACACCAAGAGCTTTGATCAATGATACAGACACACATTTTTTGCAATTGAATGGTGGAGGCTTTGTTAAAGAAATATCATATCACTCACAAGGTGTCAACTACATGTCATTTGCAAATAAGTGGACAAGTTAAGGTGTTTAATTAGGAAATTCATAGTATCCTTTAAAAGATAGTGAATATAGAAAGGATTGGAGTATAAGGCTTGATGGTGCACTATGAGCCTATTGTTCAACTTACAAGACACATATTAGCATGTCTCCTTATTAGTTGGTGTTTGGCAAGTTGTGCCATCTTCTTTTTGAACTTAAGCACAAAGCATGTTGGGCTATCAAGCAATGCATATAAAGATGGATAAAGTGGGCAAACATAGGAAATTGTAGTTGTAAGAGGTTAAGGAAATTCATAATAATACCTATGAGAGCTACAAGATTTACAAGGAAAGAATGAAAGTCTTTCATGATAAGATGATTTTTTGGAAGAATTTTGTTGTTGGTCAAAACGTTCTTCTTTACCATTCAAGACTAAAGTTATTTCTCGGTAAACTATGCTCTCATTGGATTGGTCCCTTTGTTGTAACTAATATTTTTCCTTATAATGCAGTTGAGATTCAAAGTATAGAAATTAATAAGTTGTTCAAAGGGAATGGCCAAAGGCTAAAACCTTAGGCAAAATGATCCACCCTTCACGTTTAAGCATTTTTGTAATTATGTCCACTTATTCACCTAACATGTTAACTTTATTAGTTAAATTCAGCTCATATTAAAAAATGTATAGAAACTATTACCATATGGTAGTCACATACATGCCACATGGTGGATGCAATTCCATCTCACTGCTACATCATTAAAGTCGCTAACATGGCATTAATTTTAATTTTTTTAGAAAATTAGAAAACATAATAATAACTTTAAAATGTTCTTAAAATAGTATAATTATATTTTTTCTCTCTCTTGAATATTTAGTAAACCCTCTCTCTATACCATTATATTATTTTGCTTTGAACTACACATGATGTTTCTGACTTTTAATGTAGACATTTGGTTTGGACTATAACATGGCTCATGATGCACAGTTAAGTTTGACATGTAGAGACAATAAAATTTTAAAATTAAAGGGTTTCCTAAATATTGAATAGAGAGAAAGATATAATTATAATATTTTGAAAAGATCTTTTATGTTATTATTATTTTTTTATTTCATGAAAAAGCTAAAATTAATGTCACATCAACAACTTTAGTGATGTAAGGGTGACATGGAACTGTATCTAGTATGTGGTGTATGCATGGTTGTCACGCGACACTAGTTAACAAAAAATTTTTAGCATGGGTTAAATTTAATTAATAGAACCAAAATGTTGGGTGCATTTTAGAAAAACAAAATGAAGTGGATATAATTACAAAAATGCTCAAATGTAGTGGGTAGAAACCTTATTATAAAGGGTTGCAAATGTATATTATGAAGGAGGAGGAATTGGAAGACCCTATTTATGTCTTATGACAGGTTTTGGAGTTAGACTCATGACATTAAATAAATGCAACACTTGGGAGATAATCTAAGAATCATATTTGCTTTTCTCATCCTTTTCATCTTTTTTTTTTTTCATGTGATTTTATTTTTGTTTTCTTTATTCTTTTTTACATTCAACTCTTACATTAGGATAATGTCCAGCTTAAGTATAGGAGAGTGATGAGAAGGTTAAAGATGATGCATGGAAGGCATCAAAGGATGCAAGAAGTCCATTGCACATTCCAGAAGATCTAATAACACAAGCTAGAGCTAAAAAGATGAAAGAAGCACTAAATGGGTTGATTGAAGACATTTAGACCAACCAAGCTATAAATGGTATGAATTCAAGCTTGAAAGAGAGTCAAGGCCTTATTAATATGATTGGAGTGCTTAATGGGTCAAGGTTAAGTAATAGCATTCACTCTTAAATAAGAGTTCATCCTAAATAAGTGATTGTTATAAAAGTGGAAGTTTTTGTATAAGTACTTGTCTTAGTTTGGAGTTTGTCCTAAATAAAGATTTGTCCTAAATAGTAATAGGCACCTTGTTGTAAGTTCTGGGAAATCAGACAATTTTGAGAGAAATAAAAAACAAGAGCTTTCTCTATTGATTCCTTCAAGAAATAAAGAACTTAACAAGAGGTGCCTCTTCTTGTGGCGTTCAACTCAACTTATCACTCCCAATTGCTTTCTTTTCTATAGTGTGGCATCGATATCCTTCTTAAATACCTTAGGTTTGTGTTCCTTTAAATGTCATGTCTAGGGTTTGTATTATTAAAATTTGATTTAACTTTCTTGGATATTCTTTGATTTCTTGTGTGCATTGGGTCCCTAAGCCACTTCTTTTAGGGTTTTTTACATCAATTGGTATCAGAGCCTAACTCTAAATTAGGTTGGATTAGTTAATTTTTCAATTTGCTGCCTTGTGATTTATTTATTTCTGTTTAGTTTGTCTATTAAGTGCATTACCATTTGAACATGCTAATTTATCCATTTGCAATCCTTCTTACTTTTCTCATTTGTTTGAGATCATAACCATTAAAACATATTATTTTTAATTCCATTTGTTGTCTCTAAGTATTCTATTATTGTTTTGTGTTGAATAAAAGAAAAAGAAAACAAAAGAAAACAAAGGAGGAACAAAAAGAAAAAGGAAGGACATTGAAAAACATCAAATTCAAGTTATTGATAGAAGTTAAATGGTTTGGTCAAATTGGCCATAATAATAATATAGTTTTCTTACTCATCTTTAATTTTGTCATCTATTTTCTTGCTATGTCATCCATGGTTGTCCTTTAGGTTTAACTCTCTATCTTGATTTATATAAGTCTAGTTCATTAAATTCGTTTGCCTTGATATCCTTTTTTTGTTTTTTTTTTTGACTCATTGTTCTCCAATTAGTTCAATTCTATGAAATTTAACTTATTTTGTTCAAAATGAATTTTCTTGATTTAGCTTGTTTAGTTCTTTAAAAAATTGAAAGGGGAAATTTGAGTGGTAAAAGGTAAAAGTGTAAGTTCATATTAAGAAAAAAGCCATAAAAAGTGTAAAACATGAGGTAGTGTGACACCTTTTTTGAATGAAACACGTGAGAGAGTGTTTTCTAAGGTATCTTAATCATTTTATATAGAAGTAATATTATGACTTCCAAAGACAAAGGTATTGTTGAGGAGAGAGATAATGATGTGTCCTTCATGATGAAAGCTATGCAACAACAATTTGAACACATAAATACCATATTTGATGATATGAGGGAGAGAATGGAGGAGCAAGCTAATACAATAGTAGTGTTACAAAAGAGACACAGGGACTATGAGGTTCCTAATGCAAGAAGACAAGTGAGACAAGCTTATGACTATGAAGATGATGAATTTGATGATGAAGTGACTATGGTTAGAATTGCCAATAATAGAAAGGATCAAAGAGATTTCAAGAGGTAAGGCACCTATGATTGTGATTTGAGTGGTATTAAAATGGTAATTCCTCTATTTTAAGGTAAGAATGATCCTAGTGTATACCCAAAATAGAAGAAGAAGGTTAAATTGGTTTTTGACTGCCATAACTACTTTAAAGCTTGCTACCATTGAATTTACTGATTATGCTATTATTTGGTGGGATCAACTTGTTTTGACTAGGAGAAGAAATTATGAGAGGCCTATTGATACATGGGAGGAGATGAAGGCTATCATGAGAAGGAGGTTTGTCCCTAATCACTATTATAGGGATTTGTACTAAAGGCTGTAAGGGCTTACTCAAGGCTCTAAAAGTATGGAGGACTACCACAAGGAGATGAAGATTGTCATGATTAGGGCAAATGTAGAAGAAAATAGAGAGGCAACCATGGCTTAATTTTTGCAAGGGCTAAATAGAGACATAGCCAATGTGGTTGAGTTGCAACACTACAGGGAATTAGAAGACAAGGAATTAGAAGACATGGTGCATATAGCAATGAAAGTTGAAAGATAACTTAAATGAAACAATTTCATATGGTTTGGGCAGAATTAAGGTTCTACCTCATCTTAGAACCCAAATTAGAGTAAAAAGGACGAGAAGGCTGATTACAAGTCCAAAGTCAAGCTATCTAAGAGCTAGAATATGGGTTCTAGTAAGGAGACAAGTAATTATGATCCCTAACCCAGTAGAAATAGAGATGTTAAATGTTTTAAGTGTTTGGGAAGGGGTCATATTACATCTTAATGTCCAAATAAACATTCAATGATCTTGAGAGGTAGCGGTGATGTTGAAATTGCAAGTGAGTTAGATGAAGATTCTATGCCATTATCAGAGGGTGAAAGTGATGGAGAGGAGCATTCGGTTAATGGAGTAGCTCTCGTCATAAGGTAAGCATTGAATGTGCAAGTAAAGGAAGAGAACAAGATGCAATGAGATAACATCTTTCATACAAGGTGTCTCATCGAAGATAAGGTATATAGTATGATTATTGATGGTGGGAGATGCATTAATGTGGCTAGTACAATTATGGTTGAAAAGCTGAATTTACCTACTATGAACCATCGTAGGCCATATAAATTTCAATGGTTGGATAGGAGTGGTAAAGTAAAAAAAATGAATAAGTGCTTGTGTCATTTTCTATTGGAAGACACCATGATGAGGTTTTATATGATATTGTACTTATACATATGAGCCATATTTTATTAGGAAAGTCATGGTAGTTTGATAGGTGAGTTACGCATGATGACTTTAAGAACTGATATTCCTTTGTAATGAATGACAAACCTGTCACTCTTGTACCATTATCACCTCAACAAACTTATAAGGATCAATTAAGGATTAAAAATGAGAGTGAACAAAAAAAGAGATTGAAAATAGAGGGATAATTGAAATAGAAAAGAGAGGAGAAAAAGTGAGGACATAAGAGAGAGAGAAGAAAAATGAAAGTTTCTATACAAAAGAAAGTGATGTCAAAAGAGCATTTTATGTCAAACAACTTAAAATCATACTTTTATACAAAAAGACTTATTTTAACACTATCAAGTTCAACCTATCTTTACCCAAGTCAATTGCCACTTTAAAGAGGAATTAAGCATTAAATTGATTTTATCCCCAGTGCATCCATCCCAAACTAGCCAGCATATAAGAGTAATCTTAAGGAGACAAAAGAGCTTTAAAGGTAGATTGAGGAACTTATGTCCAAAGGATATGTGAGTGAAAGCATAAGTCCCTATGCAGTTCTTATCTTACTTGTACCCAAGAAAGATGAGACTCGGAGGATGTATGTTGATTGTCAAGTGGTCAACAAAATCACTATAAAGTATCATTACCCTATATACCTAGGTTAAATGACATGTTAGATGAATTGCATGACTTATGTGTCTTTTCTAAAATTGATTTGAAAGTGGATATCATCAGATTATGATGAGATAGGGAGATAAGTGGAAAATAGCTTTCAAAACTAAGTATGGTCTGCATGAATGACTTGTTATGCCATTTGGTCTCACTAATGCACCAAGCACTTTTATATGATTAATGAATCATGTTTTGCACCCATTTATTGGTAAATTTATGGTTGAGTATTTTGATGATATTTTGGTCTATAGTAAAAACCTAAAAAAACATCTTAATTATTTACATTTTATTTTAATTGTTTTACGTTATGAGAAATTGTATGCTAATTTCAAGAAAAATGTTCCTTTTGTACTAACTAGATTATACTTCTTGGCTATATTGTGAGTCCTAATGGTATAAAGGTTAACGAGGAAAAGGTTAGGACAATTCGTGATTGGCCTTCACCTAAGTCAATTAGTGATGTGCGTAATTTTCATGGTCTAGTTATTTTTTATAGATGCTTTGTTAATGACTTTAGCACCATTGTTACACCACTAACTGAGGTTATTAAAAAAAATATGGATTTTAAGTAGGGCTAGTGATCAAGACAAGACTTTCAATTACATTAAGGAAAAATTAAGTTTTGTACCCTTACATGCTTTACTTGACTTTGCAAATGCTTTTAAGGTCAAGTGTAACACTTCAGGTATTAGTATTGGAGCTACTTTGATGTAAAGGCGTCCAATTGCCTACTTTAGTGAAATGCTATGTGGAACAAGCCTTAATTATCCTACTTATGATAAAGAAATGTATATATTGGTATGAGCTTTAGCAACACAACAACACTACCTTTGGCCAAAAGAGTTTTTCATCCATACAGACCATGAATCCTTAAAGCACTTGAAGGGACAAGGGAAGTTAAACAAAATACATGCCAAGTGGATCAAATTCTTTGAGACCTTTACCTGTATCATCAAATATAACAAGGCAAGAAAAATGTGATAGCTAATGCATTATCTTGCAAGTATGTCCTTATCTCTACACTTACTACAAAATTATTAGGATTTGAATCTATTAAAAATTTATATGTGAAAGATCCTAACTATGCTAATGTGTATGGAGCATGTGAGGAGTTAGCCTTTGAGAAGTTTTATAGGCATAAGGGTTTCTTATGTAGGGAAAATTGTTGTAATGAGAGTTAGTTGTGAGAGAAGCTTATAGGGGTAGTCTAATGGGTTATTTTGGAGTTAGGAAAACCCTAGATGTCCTTGCTGAACATTTCTTTTGGCCATACATGAAACAGGATGTTGAGAGGGTATGTGAGAAATGCATAACATGTAAACAGACTAGATCTAGAGTTTTGCCCCATGGCTTATATACCTTTTTACCCATGCCTAGCCATTCATAGGTTGATTTATCTATGGACTTTGTACTAGGGTTGTTGTGGTAAAAAGAGGTAGAGATTATCTATTTGTTCTTGAAAAATTTTCAAAGATGACACACTTCATCCCATGCTATAAAACTGATGATGTAAGCAATGTGGTTGACTTATTCTTTTGAGATGCAGTAGGTTTGCATGGCATGCCATGGACCATTGTTTTAAATGGGGATACAATGTTTTTAAGCTACCTCTGGAAGACTTTATGGGGTAAGTTAGGTACTAAGTGATTGTTTTCAATTACTTGTCATCCATAAACTAATGGGGAGACTAAGGTGGTTAATTGAACTATTTTTATTCTTTTGAGTGCTAGTATTTGAATGAATTTGAAAATATGGGAAGGTTGTTTACCGCATGTCGAGTTTGCATGTAATAAGAGTGTTTTATTCTACCACTAATTACACTTCGTTTGAAATTATGGGTGATTTTAATCCTTTGATCCCTTTAGATTTAGTGCCTATACTTGTCAATAAGTATGCTACCTTAGATGGTGAATGCGAGGTTGACATGGTGAAGAAATTACACAAGAAGGTGTGGCAGCATATTGTAAAATGAATTAAGCAATATGCATCCTGAATCAATAAAGGGTGAGAGAAGGTAGTGTTTGAACCTGGTGATTGGGTTTAGGTGCATATACACAAGGAATTGTTCCCAGCTTAGAGTTGTTCAAAGCTACAACTTAGAGGAGATGGTCCATTTCAAGTAGTAGCACAAATTAATGACAATGTCTATGAGTTGGACCTTCCTGATGAGTATAATATGAGTGCAACATTTAATGTTTCAAATCTTTCTCCTTTTAATATAGGTGATGATTTGAGGATAAATCCTTTTAAGGAGAGGGTGAATGATGAGAAGCTTGCAGATGAAGTAAGGAAGGCTTTAAAGGATGCAAAAGGTCCATTGCACATTCCAAAAGTCCAATAACACAAGCTAGAGCCAAAAGATGAAAGAAGTACTAAATGGGCTAATTGAGGACATTAAGGTCAACCAAACTACAAATGGTACGGATTCAAGTTTGAAAGAAAATCAAGGCCTTATTAATATGATTGGACTGTTTAATGGGTTAGGGCTAGGTTATAGCATTTACTCCTAAATAAGAGTTCATCCTAAATAAATGGTTGTTATAAAAGTGAACGTTTTTTGTACAAGAATTTTTCCCAAATAGGAGTTTGTCCTAAATAAGGATTTGTCCTAAATAAGAATTTATGCTTCTTTAGGATTGCTATCTTAAACTATAAATAAGCTTCTCACTGTATGCTCTAAGAAATTAGACAAGTTTAAGAGAAATAAAAGACAAAGGTTTTGTCCTTCAGTTTCTTTAAGAACTAAAGAACTTATAAAAAGGTATCTCTTATTGTGGCGTTCAACTCGACTTATCACTCCCATTTCCTTTCGTTTCTAAAGTATGACATCCATATCCTTCTTAAATACCTTAGGTTCATGTCCTTTGAATGTTGGGTCTAGTGTTTATTATTAAAGTCTAATTTAGCTTTCTTGGATATTCTTTGATTTCTTGCGTGCGTTGGGTCCCTAAGCCACATCTTTTGGGGTTTTTTCACATTAGGGAAGGGTAAGTTTGTTTTGTTCAATCTTTTTTCTTGATTTTTTTTTTGGTTAAAAAAATTATGCTTGATCGAGCTTTTTTGAATTATTACTTAGTTTCATAAATTTTTCTTTTGTTGTTACATGATGATGTAAGTGAATGACATTTTTCTTACTTGATGGTTGATTTGGAGTTTCATAAGGTCTTATTATGTAAGTTGAAAGTATTTTGGCTATTATGAATGTTGAAGTGTTTGCTCTTTACAAAAGATTGTATGGGTTTTATGATTTGGCATGGTTGCTCATATAATGTTTAATTTGTGATTACTCCTTAAAGGTTAAAAGCTTAAGTAGATAAAAGAAACAAGAAAAAGAGAAAGAAAAAAGGTAAAAGAAATATAGAGGAGGCCAAAAGTTTGTTCAAGTAATCTTACTCCAATGTTTTAAATTAGTAACTAGGATCTTCATCACAAATGTTGATCTTCATGCCAAAAGGTGATTTGAAAGATGAGTATATGAAGCGCTTAAAGTGTCTAATTTATGAAGTAACCGAGTACTCTTATTGATCTTAATTAGCTTTTTTTTATGTGGATTGAATAGTTCCTTGACTAATAGATGAGATAGTCATATAATTTCTTGCTAATAAAGCTTCTTTTATCTATACAAAGACTCCTTTATACAAATAATCATGAAACTAACTTTTGTGTATACAATATGTGTTGTATTCCTTACAAAATAATACCAATAAAACTGTGGTTTGAATCCATTGAAGTTCATCAAACTTAGGGGTCATTGATCATGATTAGATCTTCTTACATGGTTTGAATGGTTTAACAACTAAAAGATGATATGGTCACTTAATTTCTTGCTCACAAGGGCTTCTCTTTTCATTATAAGAACTCATTCATACAAAATGATTCATAAAATTAACTTTTATGTCCCATACCAACATTATATTCAATGCTACAAGCACATTAACAACCCTTTAGTAGTCTTAATCCATTAAAGTACATCAAATAAAGAGTCATTGGTTTTGATTAGCTTTTTTTACATGGATAGAATATTAATTGCTTGAAAGATGTTACGGTGAATTTATTTCTTACTAAGGCCTTTATATTCTACACAAGGAGTTACATATAAAATGATCATGAAATTAACTTTTGCATATACCGCTAAGCATTATATTCATTATGACAATCATGTTAATACACCTTCAGGGGTTAAAATCCATTGAAGTCCATCCAAGATAAAAGTCATTAATCTTGATTAGTTTTCTTACATTGTTTTAGATTGTTCATCTCTTGGAAAGATTAGACTATCACTTGATTTCTTGCTAACAAGTCTTTTCCTTTCTTTTATAATAGGTCACTCACACAAAATGATCATGACGTCAAATTTTGTGCCTACACCATGTAACTAACACATTAATACACTTTTGGTAGTCTTAATCTATTAAAGTCTATCAAAATATGTATCATTGATCTTTATTAGCCCTCCCTTACATGGATATAATGATTTGTTTCCCTAAAAGATGAGATAATCACTTTATTTCTTATTCATAAACCTTTTACTATTTATAAAAGGGCTTAATCAAAAACAAAATCATGAAATGAACTTTATGTATAAGCCAAGCATTAAATTTATTATGACAACCACATCAATACAACTTTGCTAGTCTGAATCCATTGAAATCCAGAAAAAAAAATATGATTCATTAATCTTAATTAGCTTTTTCTACATTTTTTGAATTGTTTTTAGCCTAAAAGATGGGAAAGTCACTTTGTTTCTTGCTATAAGACTTCTCCTTTCATGGCAATGACACCTTCACACAAAATTATCATGAAATTAACATTTACATCTACATTAAACATTATATTTGTTGTGACAACCATATCAATACACATTTGGTTGCCTAAATCCATTGAAGCACATCAAACATATGAGTCATCGATCTTAATTAGCTTTTCATACATGTTTTAATGGTTTAATGAGTGAAAGATAAGACCATCACTTAATTTCTTACTAACTAGGCTTATCCTTTTACTATAGGAGCTCCTTCACATAAAATAATCATGAAATTAACTTTTGTGTCAACACCAAAAACTATATTCAATGTGAAAAGCATGTCAATACATCTTTGGTAGTCTTAAAGCTTTGAGATCCATCCAACATAGGAGTCATTGATCTTGATTAGCATTTCTTACATGGATAGAATGGTTCATTTCTCAAAACATGAGATAGTCACTTTATTTCTTGCTAATAAGTTTCTCACTAATAAGGTTGCTCTTTTCTACATATGGAATTAATCACACAAAATGTTAATTGAATTAACTTTTATGTGTACACCAAACATGATATTCCTTATGACAAATGCATTAATAAATCTTTTATGGCCTAAATCCATTAAAGTGTGACAAACATTTGAGTCCTTAATCTTGATTANCAACAACACTACCTTTGGCCAAAAGAGTTTTTCATCCATACAGACCATGAATCCTTAAAGCACTTGAAGGGACAAGGGAAGTTAAACAAAATACATGCCAAGTGGATCAAATTCTTTGAGACCTTTACCTGTATCATCAAATATAACAAGGCAAGAAAAATGTGATAGCTAATGCATTATCTTGCAAGTATGTCCTTATCTCTACACTTACTACAAAATTATTAGGATTTGTGAATTCCTATAAAAAATTTATTAGTGTAGAACAAATCCTAGTAGTATGCTAATGTGTATGAGGAGCATATTGCTGAGGAGTTAAAGGCACTTGAGTAAGTTTTATAGGCAGAAGGGTTTCGTTCAGATGAGGGAAAAATTTGTTGTAATTGACGAGTTAGTTGTGCAGGAGAAGTTATAGGGCGTAGTCGTAACCTGGCCCTTATTTTGGAGTTAGGAAAACCCTAGATGTCCTTGCTGAACATTTCTTTTGGCCATACATGAAACAGGATGTTGAGAGGGTATGTGAGAAATGCATAACATGTAAACAGACTAGATCTAGAGTTTTGCCCCATGGCTTATATACCTTTTACCCATGCCTAGCCATTCATAGGTTGATTATCTATGGACTTTGTACTAGGGTTGTTGTGGTAAAAGAGGTAGAGATTATCTATTTGTTCTTGAAAAATTTTCAAAGATGACACACTTCATCCCATGCTATAAAACTGATGATGTAAGCAATGTGGTTGACTTATTCTTTTGAGATGCAGTAGGTTTGCATGGCATGCCATGGACCATTGTTTTAAATGGGGATACAATGTTTTTAAGCTACCTCTGGAAGACTTTATGGGGTAAGTTAGGTACTAAGTGATTGTTTTCAATTACTTGTCATCCATAAACTAATGGGGAGACTAAGGTGGTTAATTGAACTATTTTTATTCTTTTGAGTGCTAGTATTTGAATGAATTTGAAAATATGGGAAGGTTGTTTACCGCATGTCGAGTTTGCATGTAATAAGAGTGTTTATTCTACCACTAATTACACTTCGTTTGAAATTATGGGTGATTTTAATCCTTTGATCCCTTTAGATTTAGTGCCTATACTTGTCAATAAGTATGCTACCTTAGATGGTGAATGCGAGGTTGACATGGTGAAGAAATTACACAAGAAGGTGTGGCAGCATATTGTAAAATGAATTAAGCAATATGCATCCTGAATCAATAAAGGGTGAGAGAAGGTAGTGTTTGAACCTGGTGATTGGGTTTAGGTGCATATACACAAGGAATTGTTCCCAGCTTAGAGTTGTTCAAAGCTACAACTTAGAGGAGATGGTCCATTTCAAGTAGTAGCACAAATTAATGACAATGTCTATGAGTTGGACCTTCCTGATGAGTATAATATGAGTGCAACATTTAATGTTTCAAATCTTTCTCCTTTTAATATAGGTGATGATTTGAGGATAAATCCTTTTAAGGAGAGGGTGAATGATGAGAAGCTTGCAGATGAAGTAAGGAAGGCTTTAAAGGATGCAAAAGGTCCATTGCACATTCCAAAAAGTCCAATAACACAAGCTAGAGCCAAAAGATGAAAGAAGTACTAAATGGGCTAATTGAGGACATTAAGGTCAACCAAACTACAAATGGTACGGATTCAAGTTTGAAAGAAAATCAAGGCCTTATTAATATGATTGGACTGTTTAATGGGTTAGGGCTAGGTTATAGCATTTACTCCTAAATAAGAGTTCATCCTAAATAAATGGTTGTTATAAAAGTGAACGTTTTTTGTACAAGAATTTTTCCCAAATAGGAGTTTGTCCTAAATAAGGATTTGTCCTAAATAAGAATTTATGCTTCTTTAGGATTGCTATCTTAAACTATAAATAAGCTTCTCACTGTATGCTCTAAGAAATTAGACAAGTTTAAGAGAAATAAAAGACAAAGGTTTTGTCCTTCAGTTTCTTTAAGAACTAAAGAACTTATAAAAAGGTATCTCTTATTGTGGCGTTCAACTCGACTTATCACTCCCATTTCCTTTCGTTTCTAAAGTATGACATCCATATCCTTCTTAAATACCTTAGGTTCATGTTCCTTTGAATGTTGGGTCTAGTGTTTATATTATTAAAGTCTAATTTAGCTTTCTTGGATATTCTTTGATTTCTTGCGTGCGTTGGGTCCCTAAGCCACATCTTTTGGGGTTTTTTCACATTAGGGAAGGGTAAGTTTGTTTTGTTCAATCTTTTTTCTTGATTTTTTTTTGGTTAAAAAATTATGCTTGATCGAGCTTTTTTGAATTATTACTTAGTTTCATAAATTTTTCTTTTGTTGTTACATGATGATGTAAGTGAATGACATTTTTCTTACTTGATGGTTGATTTGGAGTTTCATAAGGTCTTATTATGTAAGTTGAAAGTATTTTGGCTATTATGAATGTTGAAGTGTTTGCTCTTTACAAAAGATTGTATGGGTTTATGATTTGGCATGGTTGCTCATATAATGTTTAATTTGTGATTACTCCTTAAAGGTTAAAAGCTTAAGTAGATAAAAGAAACAAGAAAAAGAGAAAGAAAAAAGGTAAAAGAAATATAGAGGAGGCCAAAAGTTTGTTCAAGTAATCTACTCCAATGTTTTAAATTAGTAACTAGGATCTTCATCACAAATGTTGATCTTCATGCCAAAAGGTGATTTGAAAGATGAGTATATGAAGCGCTTAAAGTGTCTAATTTATGAAGTAACCGAGTACTCTTATTGATCTTAATTAGCTTTTTTTTATGTGGATTGAATAGTTCCTTGACTAATAGATGAGATAGTCATATAATTTCTTGCTAATAAAGCTTCTTTTATCTATACAAAGACTCCTTTATACAAAATAATCATGAAACTAACTTTTGTGTATACAATATGTGTTGTATTCCTTACAAAAATAATACCAATAAAACTGTGGTTTGAATCCATTGAAGTTCATCAAACTTAGGGGTCATTGATCATGATTAGATCTTCTTACATGGTTTGAATGGTTTAACAACTAAAAGATGATATGGTCACTTAATTTCTTGCTCACAAGGCTTCTCTTTTCATTATAAGAACTCATTCATACAAAATGATCATAAAATTAACTTTTATGTCCATACCAAACATTATATTCAATGCTACAAGCACATTAACACACCTTTAGTAGTCTTAATCCATTAAAGTACATCAAATATAAGAGTCATTGGTTTTGATTAGCTTTTTTTACATGGATAGAATATTAATTGCTTGAAAGATGTTACGGTGAATTTATTTCTTACTAAGGCCTTTATATTCTACACAAGGAGTTACATATAAAATGATCATGAAATTAACTTTTGCATATACGCTAAGCATTATATTCATTATGACAATCATGTTAATACACCTTCAGGGGTTAAAATCCATTGAAGTCCATCCAAGATAAAAGTCATTAATCTTGATTAGTTTTTCTTACATTGTTTAGATTGTTCATCTCTTGAAAGATTAGACTATCACTTGATTTCTTGCTAACAAGTCTTTTCCTTTCTTTATAATAGGTCACTCACACAAAATGATCATGACGTCAAATTTTGTGCCTACACCAATGTAACTAACACATTAATACACTTTTGGTAGTCTTAATCTATTAAAGTCTATCAAAAATATGTATCATTGATCTTTATTAGCCTCCCTTACATGGATATAATGATTTGTTCCCTAAAAGATGAGATAATCACTTTATTTCTTATTCATAAACCTTTTACTATTTATAAAAGGGCTTAATCAAAAACAAAAATCATGAAATGAACTTTTATGTATAAGCCAAGCATTAAATTTATTATGACAACCACATCAATACAACTTTGCTAGTCTGAATCCATTGAAATCCAGAAAAAAAAAATATGATTCATTAATCTTAATTAGCTTTTTCTACATTTTTTGAATTGTTTTTAGCCTAAAAGATGGGAAAGTCACTTTGTTTCTTGCTATAAGACTTCTCCTTTCATGGCAATGACACCTTCACACAAAATTATCATGAAATTAACATTTACATCTACATTAAACATTATATTTGTTGTGATAACCATATCAATACACATTTGGTTGCCTAAATCCATTGAAGCACATCAAACATATGAGTCATCGATCTTAATTAGCTTTTCATACATGTTTTAATGGTTTAATGAGTGAAAGATAAGACCATCACTTAATTTCTTACTAACTAGGCTTATCCTTTTACTATAGGAGCTCCTTCACATAAAATAATCATGAAATTAACTTTTGTGTCAACACCAAAAACTATATTCAATGTGAAAAGCATGTCAATACATCTTTGGTAGTCTTAAAGCTTTGAGATCCATCCAACATAGGAGTCATTGATCTTGATTAGCATTTCTTACATGGATAGAATGGTTCATTTCTCAAAACATGAGATAGTCACTTTATTTCTTGCTAATAAGTTTCTCACTAATAAGGTTGCTCTTTTCTACATATGGAATTAATCACACAAAATGTTAATTGAATTAACTTTTATGTGTACACCAAACATGATATTCCTTATGACAAATGCATTAATAAATCTTTTATGGCCTAAATCCATTAAAGTGTGACAAACATTTGAGTCCTTAATCTTGATTAGCATCCTTACATGGTTTGAATGGTTCAATGACTAAAAGATGAGAACATCACTTAATTTTTTGCAGAAAAGGCCACTCCTTTTATTGTAGGGATTCATTCACACAAATGATCATAAAATTAACATTTTGTTTACACCAAAAATTATATTCAATGCAACAAGCACATTAGTACAACTTTGGTTATCTTAATGCATACAGTCCATCCAACATAGGAGTCATCAATCTTGATTAGCTTTTCTTTAATAGATAGGATGGTTAATTATTTAAAAGGTGATATAGTGATTTTATTTCTTACTATAAGGCTTATTTGCTCCACATAAGTAGGTAATTGCTTAGAATGATCATGAAATTAACCTTTTTATGTACAACAAGCATTATATTCATTACAATAACCATGCCAATACACTTTTATTCCTCTAGATCATTAGAAGTCTATCAAACATATGAGTCATTAATATTCATTAGCTTTTCTTACATTGTTTGAATTCTTCATTGCCCAAAAGATAAAACCATCGCTTCACTTCTTACTAACAAAGCTTTTCCTTTAGTTTCAAGGACTCTTTGTTGAAAAATGATCATTAATTCAAGTCTTGTGTCTACGCAACCATGTCAATACACCTTTGGTAGTCTTAATCCATTGAAGTCCTTCAACTATAAGAGTCATTGATCATGATTTACTTCTTTTACATGGATATAATGGTTCATTGCTTAAAAGATGCGAGTCACTTTATTTCTTACTCATAAGGCTTCTCTTTTTTACTAAAGGACTCATTCAAATAAATTGATAAGGAAATTAACTTTTATGTATAAACCAAGCATTATATTCATTATAACAATCATGTCAGTAGTAAAAATATCCTCTACAGAAAATTGGCTGTATATAGGGGTATCCTTAAACAAAAGATTAATTCAAAACAATAGCTTATTTATTTCACCTCAAGAGTCTAGAAAGGAGGTAGAGTGCATTACTCTACCATTAAAAAAGAAATACTAGCAATAGTATTATGTATTAAAAAAAATTCAAAAGTGATTTGTTAAATTAGAAATTTCTCCTTTAACTTAATTGTAAGGCAGCTAAAGACATCCTTACTAAAGATGTTAAAAATATTACTTCTAAACAAATCTTTATTAGATGGTAATGGATTTTATCTATTTTTGATTTTGATATTAAGTTTATTAAAAGAACTTCTAATTCTCTACCTATTTTCCTAACTCGTGAATTTTTATAGGGGACTTCCCAGTGAGTAAATGGCCCTTAATATAGGGACTTTAGTTCTCAACTAATATAGTTATTTCACCAGAAAAAGATGCCTCTAGATCAAAATCCAAAGACTTTTATGTTACAGGTGATAGTTGGGAGATAGAAATGGAAGGAAACTAATACAAGCTTAAATTAGACTTTGTTCTTTCATCTTGAAAGGGACTTATTTACACTGGGGAAGTAATAACCAACATATTAGGATTCCTTTCAACTAAAGTAAAATTTTCCTTTGTCTTTTGGATTCCTTTCTTTTTTTTTTTTTTTTAAGAGGCTAATTAGGATAAATGACTCCTTTGTTTAATAGAATTCAATGAATTTAGAATAACCAAGGCTTATTGACCTACATATGGCTTTGAAATTAATTTAGAGGTTAGTTGTATGAACATTTTCTATGAATGATTCCTTACAACAAGCTTTCCATATATTTTTTATTAATTATAAATGTAATTTTTGTATATCATTTATTTTTAATAACCCTATCAATTAGATTAATGTACTGAAGAGATCCTAATTCATCTTTTAAAGTGGTATCTTGTAAATATGAAGGGTGGTTAACCTTTTCAAACATTGTTTCTAAAATTATAATCCTTTCCTTTAATTCTTTAATTTTACATTTCATTAATTAATTTTAGTTTTGAGCTCACTTATAAAAGGTTTTGATTATCTAGCTTTTAAGCCAAAATGATTATTCCTAATTCTTTGAATAACAATTTTTAAACTGTAATCTTTTTATAGTTCTCTAATTTTAGTATCATCTCTATCCATATGAAGATATTTTTGTAATTGCTCTCTTTTTTCTTTTTGATCTACTATCTTACCAATAAGACCCAAAATCAAATTATCTTCTTTTATTAATACTAATAAGCCATTACTTTTACATATTCCTTGATAATAGTTGTAGTTTCCATTACAACTATGATCTAAATTAGTATTAGAGGTAGATTCTTCTTCAAGAAAGTCTACTTCTAGATTTAATTCTTTTGACTTACTTTTTGATAAGAAAATATAATTAATAACCTTTCAAAGTTTTCATCAAGATATTTCTCTTGGATTTTTTGCTTCATTTTGTGTTTATTAGAATAATGTCTTACCTTTTACATTTATAACAGATTATTGTTTTCTTTTTCTTTTATGGGCTAAGCTTTTTCTTTTTTTTTTCTTCTTTCTTTTCCTTTGAATGAAAGGCTTTCTTTTGTGATAAAGGTTTATAACTTCTCTTTTTGGCTATTGCCTTAATTGGGTTAGGTGCAAATATGAACTATATTCATGAAAGAATAGTAACTTCAACATACTTGCTTGCCTAATATGGAAAACTTTTAAATTTGAAGGTACTATTCCTTCATTAATACATTTCAGATCAACATTTGAGTTAATTAAGGTAATAGCAAAGAAAAAATATTTTTTATTAATTACAATTGTAATTTTTGTATGTCATTTATGGATAATAACCTTATCAATTAGATTAATGTATTGAAGACATCCTAATTCCTCTTTTAAAGAGGTATCTTTTATATCTAGGGGGTCATTAACCCTATCAGACAATGTTTTTAGGATTATAATTCTTTCTTTTAATTCTTTAATCTCAAATTTTAATTAATTAATTTCATCTTTGAGCTCACTTATAAAAGGTTATGATTCTCTAACTTTTAAGTCATTTTAATTATTCTTAATTCTTTAAATAACAATTTTTAAACTATAATCTTCTTTTGGTTCTCTAATCTTAGTATTATCTCTATCTAGATAAAGATATTTTTTAAATTGCTCCCTTTTTCCTTTTGGATATAATATCTTATCAATAAGATTTAAAATCAAATTATCTTTTCTTGTTAAAGCTAATAAATCATTACTTTTACATATTATTCAATAACACTTGCACTTTCCATTACAACTATCATCTGAATCAGTATTAAAGATAACTTTTTCCTCAAGAAGGTCCACTTCTACATCTGATTTTTTTAACTTATTTTCTAATAAGAAAATATGCACTAACAACTTCTTAAGGTTGTCATCTATAGATAACTCTTGGATTTTTTACTTCATTTTGCATTTGTTAGAATAATTCCTTATCTTTCAATATTTATAACAAATTACTATTTTCTTCTTCTGTTTTTTTTTTTTGGCAAAGTAGGCTTTTTCTTTTCTTTTGTTTTTACTTCTTTCTTTTCCTTTGAATAAAGGTTTTCTTTTATGATAAAGGTTTATAACCTCTTTTCTTGATTTTTCTAGGATAATTCATCAGTAAATAACCCATTTATTCACATAAGTCTTTGAAAGATCTTTTACCCTAAGCTTTGTCCTTCTGTAGCTGCTCATGCAATTTGATTTCATTACAGAGTTTAACTCTTTCAACTACTTCAAGAGCCAATTCTCTGTAATTACTCTTACATGATAGGATTTTAACATATTCTTAACTTTTTCTACAAACAAGGCATGTAACCTATAAGAAATTTTTTGTTCCAAAAAATACTCTAATTATCTTCTTTAGTAAAAATTTTAGAGAAAAATATATCTTTATACCACTTAAAATGAGATAGATCTAAGCATCTTAAGATAATGAGTTGCTCATAAACCTTGTTTATTAATAAGATAGTTGTATCAATATAATAATTGATAATTATATATATTGGTATATTAACACTGTTGATGAGTTGAACTCCTTGTTCTATCTTTATAGTAGAAAAATTATAAGTTTTGGATTCTTTAGATAGATAGGAATCCCACTAACTTTTAAGCTATCCAATAAATCTATTGGTCATAATTATCCTTTGATTTTGCAGTAGTTGCAAATATCATCATATAGTGAAGTAAAATAATAATCTAATGTTTAGACATTTTACCTAGATTCCATTTCATTATATTGCTACCATCATACTGAACATAATTACACTTAGGTTATTCCTTTAATAAGAGGTCAACTGGAGTTGATTTAAGATAATATAATTTTGTAAGGACCTTATTAAAGTCATTTTGTTAACATTCAAAGTTTCCTTCTCATAAGAAGGTGATAAATCTATTTGTATGAGATTATGTTCTAATAAAAGCATTTCTTGAATTTTATCTCTATATTCTTAAATCTCATTTTCTTCTTCTTTAACTTGTTCCTCTTTTCCTAGGACCAATGCATCCTTTTCTTTTAACCCAAAATTTTTAAGTCTTTTAACTATTTCATCCACCAATTCTATCTTTTTAGGACTTTTACTAGTCCTATTGTAATTTACTTCTTTTGAAGATAGGGGATTAAATAAGACCCTTTTGTTTTTTTCTTTTACTTATGGTTTAATTAGAGGTTTCTTAGCTTGTAAGGAAAATTCTTCAATTCTTTCTTCCATATGGCTTAGTTAATTGTCTATTGACTGAAGATATATAATTAGTGTGATTTCCTTACTGAATTATAGTATTAGTTGTAGCTTCTACTTTGTATGGAGAGGTTATAATGTCACTATCCTCAATTTTTAGGCTTAGATTTAAAGTAGGATGGTGGATTCTAAAAACCCTTTTTCCCTTTTTTGTAATATACTATTGATAAGGTTTTTTAGGAACCATACATTCTTATGGGGCTAAAAAATTAAGGAAAGATTTCTTAACTTTAAAAACCTTTTACAAGTAAAAATATCAACTGCTTTCATTTCTTTAATATATTTTTTATGACATTCAATCTAAAGTTTTTGTTCTTTTTGACTAAAAGTAATAAAAAATTATTTTCTTATTACAATATTTTTTAAAGAGTAAAATAACTCTTTCACCTTTTCTTCTACCTCATTTACGACTATAAGGACACAAAGACCTATCACAGTCCTTTGCCCCTAGGATTGGGCAATTTGTTGAATATAGATGCCTTCTAGGGAAAGATAATACTATGAATGTAGAAGGCTCCTAGAGAAAGGCAATACATTAGAACCAACCATGTAATAAATGCAGGTAAATGTAAGTAGATAGGAAGTTGAAGGGATATGATATCCACCATTAGATCGAGGAGAGATCTAATGGTTGTGGCTTATCCAATACTTGTATAAAAGGGGACCTCCTCCCCCTCATTTGTAATACACCTAATTTACAAGCAAAATATACTTATAAAGTTTCTCTCCAAAAAGGTTCTTGTGAGTTGAGCATGAGAAGGATGCTTGGGAAGTATTCTCAAGGGCACACAGGTAGGGAGCAATAAATCCATAGGCCCATGACAAGTGGTATCAAAGTTGATTTGTTCTAAGCACTATGGCAGATCCACGTTTTGATGAGGCGCTCATCATGGGTGATGACTGCGATGATCATGGGAGAAAGGCTGAGAAGGGTGCTGCCAAAAGAAAGAAGAGTCGTGTTGTTTTGAGTTCGAGAGATCCTATGGGGGACCTAGCACATTGTGTAACGAAGATTGAATTGTTTGTCACCAATGTCCAAGGTTTGGTTGATGACCTAACCCAGTCCATTGAAGGAGTAGATGCTGAAAGGGAAGAGCTCATGGTCAAAATGCAGGAGCTCAAAATTGGTATGGGAGAACTTCGAGGCAAGTTGCTGGGGACCTTGAGGGTAGAACTCCATCAGCAGGACGAGTCCTTGGAGACCATGATGGCAGCTATGCACACGGAGATAGCGGAGCTCAAAGGAAAGCTTGCAGAATCAGAGGCAGCATGCATGAACGGGGAGCTCACCGTGCAAGGATCACGTACAGATGCACCCAAGACAAAGGAGTTCAGGGGCTCTCAGTTGGCCAAGGACTTGGACAACTTCCTATGGTACATGGAGCAGTACTTCCAAGTTATGGGGATCAATGACAACCAATTATGGGTAAAAACTGCACCTACGTACTTAGCTAATAATGCTTTGTTGTGGTGGCATCATCAATCAGACGATAGGTGTGGAGATCTTATCATGACCTGGGATAGGTTCATTGAGGAGTTCTAACGGAACTACTATCCTGTATATGTAAAGGAAGAAGCTCACGATGAGCTAAAGCACCTTGGGTAGAGGGGCACAATACTTTGAATGAGACAGAGGCATACCATCAATTTATGAGTGGTTTTAAGCCATAGACCAAACAGGAGTTGAAGCGGTTCCAAGTGGGAGACCTTACAACAACCATTACAATGGCTGAATTTCTCGTAAAGTATAGGACACCTTCCTCCTCCCAGTCAGACTCTCGTTCAATGGATAAGGCCAATGGTGGGGGAGATCGGGGCAGATTCAATTGCCTGAATAGAGGTAGACCACCAGCTAAGCCTCCCAGTCCAGGCATAATTGAGCAGTGAAGGACACAAGAAGGCATGTACTTACAAATGCTTCTTTTGTGATGGTCCACACATGGCGTGTGATTGTCCAAACAAGGCCAAGCTGGCTACCCTCTGCAAAGAAGATGAGCCAAAAAAAGGAGGCATGACTGTGTTCACTGCGAATCCTCAGCTCAATCAAGTCTAAGAAGGTAAAGGAGCCAAAGGGACTCATGTTTGCAGATGTGAAGATTGGAGAAACCACGATGAGTGTGCTCATGGATATTGGGGCATCTGATTTCTTCATATCGTAAGAAGCTGCCAAGAAACATAACCTTCGAGTTGAGAAAGGAGCCGGGTGGTTCAAGACTATCAACTCCTAGGAAGTCCTTGCTATTGGGGTTGTTATGGACGTGGAGCTGCAGATTAGGCAATGGAGAAGCCAGGAGACCCTTGAGGTAATTCCTCTTGATGATTATGACTTTGTCATTGGGTTAAAATTTATGGACAGGATCCATGCGGTTATATTGTCCTTTGTCAAGTGTTTTTGTGTGCAGGACAAACAGTGCCAGTGCATGATTCTAGTCCATCGTAAGTCGGATCATGATCGGAAGATGATTTTGGCAATGCAACTTAACAAGGGTGCGAAGAAAGGGGAGGTGACCATCCTAGCAACCTTGAAAACTGAGGACAGTAAGACCAAAAGGAGTGAAGTCCCTATAGAAGTGAGCCAAGTCCTCAATTCGTTCAAGGATGTAATGCCTCTTGAGTTTGACTATGTGATGGAGTACAAGTTGGGGAAGGCTAACTCCGTAGCCGATGCCCTTAGCCAAAAGATGGAGCTAGCAAACATGGTGAGTCGACCTAACTGTCCACGGATCGACCACATCAAGGAGGGGCTCAAACATGATCGGAAGGCTCAAACCCTCATTGGATATGCGCAAGAGGGCAAGACCTGATGATTTTGGTGTGAGGATAATCTTCTATACATAAAAGGGTGACGATTATATGTGCCACTCCATGGGAAGTTAAGGAAAGCGATGTTATGCGAGTGCCATGATTCGAAGTGGGCAGGTCATCTAAGGATCCACTGCACCTTAGCCCTTGTTGAAGACCAATATTACTGGCCTCAAATGTGGGATGATGTTGAAGCCTATGTAAAGACCTGTCTTGTTTGCCAGCAAGACAAACTTGAACAATGTTCATCGCTAGGACTACTAGAGTCACTTCCTATCCCAACTCATCCATGGGAGAGTGTTTTCATGGACTTCATAGTAAACTTGCCTAAGTTTGAAAGATGTCAGACTCTTATGGTCGTGGTGGACAGATTCTTTAAGTATGTAGCATTTGTGCCAGCAACAAAGGATTGTCCAGCTGAGGAGGCAACCAAGTTATTCATGAAGCGCGTGGTCAAGTACTGGGGAGTCCCATAAATGATCATGAGCGATTGTGACCCTTGCTTCACAGGTCGTTTCTAGTCCAAATTGTTCATGCTGCCGGGGTTGGAGTTGAGTCTCTCTATGAGCCTACACCCCCAAATTGATGGTCAAACCGAGCAGGTCAATGCACTCTTAGAGATTTATCTTCAACACTACGTGAGCACAACACAAACAAATTGGGCAAAGTTGATCAACGTAGCCTAATTCTCCTACAACACAAACAAATTGGGCAAAGTTGATCAACGTAGCCTAATTCTCATACAACACAAACAAATTGGGCAAAGTTGATCAACGTAGCCTAATTCTCCTACAACTTGCAGCAAAGTGAGTCTACTGACCAGAGTCCATTCGAGATCGTGAATGGCCATCAACCACAAACTCCAAGTGTGGTTGCATTAGGTTATCAGGGAAATAGCCCACCTGCATACAAGTTTGCCAAGGATTGGCAAGAACAAGTGGACTTGGCAAGGGCGTGTCTATGTAAAGCCTTCAAATGCATGAAGAAGTTGGCCGACAAAAAGCGATGGCATGTGGAGTTCTAAGTCAAGGATTTGGTGCTAGCCAAACTACACGGCATTCTTCGGTACAAGGATGTGCATAAAGGGCTGATTCATCGCTATGAAGGGCCATTTTGAGTGATATAATGGGTCGGGAAGGTCGCATACAAACTGGAGTTGCCACCAAAATTAAAGGTACATCCAATTGTCCATGTGAGTATGCTCAAACCTTACCATGTAGACAAGGAAGATCCAGATCAAGGGAAGTTATAACGTGAACCACTTGGAGTGAAAACTTCATATGACCGAGAAGTCAAATCTATAGTCGCAAATTGGGTCATACGAAAGCGGTATTGTACGTTGAGGTATGAATACTTTATCCGGTGGAAGGGTCTTCCAAAAAGCAAAGCTAGTTGGGAACCTGTTGAAGCTCTTTGGCAGTTTAAGAAGAAGATTAACATGTACCACTAAAAAAGCGACGAGGGTGTCACCTAATTAGGTAGGGGAGAATGTCACGACCCTTTGCCCTTAGGGTTGGACAATATGTTAAATGTAGATGCCTCTTAGGGAAGGACAATACATTGGAACCAACCATGTAATAAATGCTAGTAAATGTAAGTAGATAGGAAGTTAAAGGGATGTGATATCCACCATTAGATCAAGGAGAGATCTAATGGTTATGGCTTATCCAATACTTGTATAAAAGGGAACCTCCTCCCCTCATTTGTAACACACCCAACTTACAAGTGAAATATACTTATAGAGTTTCTCTTTAAAAAGGTTCTTTTGAGTTGAGCATGAGAAGGCTGCATAGAAAGTATTCTTAAGGTCACACAGTTATGGAGCAATAAATCCATAGGCCTATGACAATTGGTATCAAAGCAATGGGTTGGTCATTGGTCTTTAGGTACAACTTGACTCCCACATCAGATAGAAAGAGGGGGATCTTAGGCCATATAAATGTGGGCACTACACACCCTGATAGGCTATCTTTTAAGGAGAAAGTAATGGCCCCGTGACAGGTGGTATCAAAACTAACCCGACCTCAACTCCAATGTCTCCTGCCGAGCGCTTCATGTGAAAGGAGTAGGTAGGGGGAGGCCCCAATTGTCAACGAGGATGTCAATGGATTCGGTGGGGGAGAATGTGATGGACGGGCATATCAAAGCAATGGGTTAGTCGTTGGTCCTTAGGTATAACCCGATTTCCACATCAGGTAGAAAGAGGGGGATCTTGGGCCATATAAATGTGGGCACTGCACACCCTAATAGGCTACCTTTTAGGTAGAAAGTAATGGCCCCGTGACAAGTGGTATCAAAACCAACTCGACCCCGACTCTAATGTCTCCTACCAAACGCTTCATGTGGAAGGAGTAGGCAAGGGGAGGCCCTAATTCTCAATGAGGATGTCGATGGATTCGGTGGGGGAGAATGTGACAAACAGGCATATCAAAGCAATGGGTTGGTTGTTGGTCCTTAGGCACGACCCAACTCTCACATCAGATAGGAAAAGGGGGATCTTGGGCCATATAAATGTGGCACTACACACCTTGACAAGCTACTTTTTAGGGAGAAAGTAATGACCCTATGACAAGTGGTATTAGAGCCAACCTAACCCCTAAATTCGAAGAACTAAGGAAACATCTAAAAGGGCTGCTCAATGCTGGGTACATTTGACCATCTAAGCCTCCATTTAGTACTCCTGTCCTATTTTAGAAAAAGCACGACGGGTCACTTCAGAAATGCATAGATTACCAGGCATTGAACAAGCTAACCATAAAAAACAAGTACCCAATCCCACTCATTGTGGATCTCTTCGATCAGCTTGGTGGAACATGTTGGTTCACCAAGCTTGATCTCCAATCAAGTTATTATCAAGTACAGATTGCCAAAGAGGACGAGCCAAAGACAACATGCGTGATGCATTGTGGATCGTATAAGTTCCTCGTTATGCCATTTGGCCTAACCAATGCTCTGGCCATATTCTGCACTCTTATGAACAAGGTATTACATCCATTCCTAGATCGGTTTGTAGTGGTATACCTTGATGATATTATGGTGTACAACCAGACACTCAAGGAGCACATCAAACACCTTAGATAGGTTTTCCAAATCTTGCACGAGAATGACTTATACGCCAAGCGCAATAAATGTGCCTTTGCCCAAAAGGAAGTTTGATTCTTGGCACACATTGTTGGGGGCAGACAAGTACAAATGGAGCCGGCGAAGATCCGAGTCAACATTGAATAGGAGCTGCCGACAAAAGTGACGGAGTTGAGATCATTCCTTGACCTCACCAACTACTACTGGCGTTTTGTTTGGAGATACTTAAACATCACCATGCCACTCATGGACATGTTGAAGAAGGAGAAACTATGGGAATGGATGGATTGATGTTAGACGGCGTTTGATCAGTTGGAGTAGGAGCTAGTGCTGGTGTTGCCCAATCACACCAAGCCTTTTGAGTTAGAGACTAATGCATCAGATTTTACTATTGGTGGTGTTCTTATGTAAGAAGGGCATCCAATGGCATATGAGTCATGGAAGTTGAACAATACCAAGCGACGGTATACCATTCAAGAGAAGGAGATTATTGTAGTGGTCCATTGCCTACGAACGTGGAGGCATTATCTCTTGGGGTCTAAGTTTGTTGTAAGGATGGACAACGTGGCCACGAGTTATTTTTAGACCTAGGAGAAGCTAAGTCTGAAGCAAGCTTGGTGGCAAGATTTTCTAGCAGAGTTCGACTATGTGATGGAGCACAAGCTGGGGAAGGCTAACTCCATAGCCGATGCCCTTAGCTAGAAGATGGAGCTAGCAAACACGGTGAGTCAACCTAGCTATCTTTGGATCGATTGCATCAAGGAGGGGCTCAAACATGATCAAAAGGCTCAAGCCCTTATTGGATATGCACAAGAGGGCAAAACTCGATGGTTTTGGTGTGAGTGCCATGATTCAAAATGGGTGGGTCATCCAGGGATCCACTACACCTTGGCCCTTGTCAAAGATCAATACTACTAGCCTCAGATACAGGATGACATTGAAGTCTATGTAAATACCTATCTTGCTTGCCAATAAGACAAACTTGAACAATATTCATTGTTGGGCTTCTAGAGCCACTTCTTATCCTAACTCATCCATGGGAGAGCATTTCCATGGACTTTATAGTAAACTTGCCTAAGTCTGAAGGATGTTGAACTCTTATGGTCATGGTGGACAGATTCTCCAAGCATGCAACATTTGTGTCAGCAACAAAGGATTGCCCAGCTGAGGAGGCAGCCAAGTTATTCATGAAGCATGTGGTCAAGTATTAGGGAGTCCCATAAACAATCGTGAGTGATTGTGACCCTCAATTCACAGGCTGTTTCTGGTCTGAATTGTTCAAGCTGCTAGAGTCGGAGTTGAATCTCTCTACAAGCCTACACCCCTAAACTAATGGTCAAACTAAGTGGGTCAATGCACCCTTGGAGATTTATCTTTGACACTATGTGAGCACAACATAGACAAATTGGGCAAAGTTGATTGACGTAGCATAATTCTCCTACAACTTGTAGTGAAGTGAGTCTACCGACCAGAGCCCATTCGAGATCATGAATGGCAGCAACCACAAACTCCTAGTGTGGTTGCATTGGGCTATCAAGGAAATAACCCACCTATATACAAGTTTGCTAAGGATTGGCAAAAACAAGCAAACTTGGCAAGGGTGTGTCTACGTAAAGCCTCTAAATGCATGAAGAAGTGGGCCAACAAAAAGTGACGGCATGTGGAGTTCCAAGTTAGGGACTTGGTGCTAACCAAACTACATACCATTCTTCGGTACAAGGATGTGCACAAGGGGCTGATTCGTAGCTACGAAGGGTCATTTCAAGTGATACAATGGGTTGGGAAGGTCGCATACAAGCTGTAGTTGTTGTCAAAATTAAAGGTACATCTAGTTTTCTATGTGAGTATGCTTAAACTGTACCATGTAGACGAGGAAGATCCAGATCGAGAGGAGTCATGGTGAGTACCACTTGGAGCGAAAACTTTATATGACCGAGAAGTCAAATCCATAGTCATAGATTGGGTCATACGAAAGCAATATTGTATGCTGAGACATGAATACTTTATCTGGTGGAAGGGCCTTCCAAAAAGCAAAGCTAGTTAGGAACCTATTGAAGCTCTTTGGCAATTTAAGAAGGAGATTGACACATACCATGCTAAAAAGCAATAAGGGTGTCACCTGATTAGATGGGGAAGAATGTCACGGTCCTTTGCCCTTAGGGTTGGACAATATGTTGAATGTAGACGCCTTCTAGAGAAAGGCAATACTATGAATGTAGAAGGCTCCTAGGGAGGGGCAACACATTGGAACTAGCCATGTAATAAATGCTTGTAAATGTAAGTAGATAGGAAGTTGAAGGGATGTGATACCATAATTTGATCAAGAAGGGATCTAATGGTTGTGGCTTGTCTAATACTTGTATAAAAGGGGACCTCCTCCCCCTCATTTGTAATGCATCCAATTTATAAGTAAAATATACTTATCAAGTTTCTCTTGAAAAAGGTTCTTGTGAGTTGAGTGTGATAAGGCTGCTTGGAAAGTATTCTCAAGGCTACAGGGGTAGGGAGCAATAAATCCATAGGCCCGCGATAGACCTCTATCTCTATCTTGATATCCCACATCAGATATAGAAAAAGATCTAGGTTTGGAAGCTTGATTGGAAGTTTCTAGTGGTTTATTAACCATAAAAGTGGTAGTTGAAGGTGGAAAGTCAACTGTATACTAGGGCTAACTAACCTGCTCTTTAATCTTCTTATAACTTTTAGCTCTATAATTGGTATAATGGAGGTAAAGTATCAAGGTTTAACCTTTTCTTTTCCCTTTTTGAGGTTTAACCTCATACTTCATGATGGAGCAAATCAAATCTCAACATCCCTATCTTTATATTCAATGATTTCTTCCATTTGTTGATTTACCTATTTAATAGATTTGACTACTTTTTCCAAAGTCCATCTTTTAGGTAAATAAACCTAATCCCAAGCAATTTTTTTAATTCTTGGAATAATGATATATATATAACCTTGTAAGGATCAAATTTTTTAAAGCAAGCATCATATCAAATCCTTTGGTTTTTTGTCTAAACATAAAATATGCATTAAATTTTAATTTGATAAGGATTGTGTAAAGTTCTGCATACAAGAGTACCAAATAGGTCCATTACTTAAACTTGACTCATTTACTCCTAATAAGGAGTCATAAGATTGATTGTGTCTCTTATCCCTAATACAAATAATTGTTGAGTTATTTAAATCCAATCTAACAATAGACTTTAAGACTACTTGAACCATCTATATGAATAAATTTATATTTTTGTTGATGAGAACTAATAAGTTCTTAAAATAGTAAGAAAAAATCATTGTAACCCTGAGTTAAGGATTAATGCTTCTTTTATAGTTTTGATCACATAATTAGCTTTTGAAAAGAAATTCCTTGTTTATAAACATGGGAAGATGAGGAAGAAAGAAGAATCCAATTTTGTAAATAATTATTATCTAAAATTTCATTACTAATTATTTCTTCATTCATACTCCTATTAAGACTATTACTCCTAGAAAGCTAGTTAATCTATCTCTACTATATAGTATCAATGTCAATGATTTATGCCACTATTCTTCAACACCTAACCATGGCTTACATGAGCAACAAAGACAACGTGAATTAGACTTTCAACTATAAAATAGGGATAAGACTAAAACTATTACTAGCAACTAGGCTTTAATACCATTAAAAGGCAAAACACAGGCAAGTAGATATAATAGGCAAGCAAGCAATTTAAGGGAGATATCTAAGTAACAATACTAACAAAATTAAAATTAAAGGAAATCAAATATAAATGACTTACAAAATAAAATCTTTCATTAAACAACACTTGTCGATACAAGTTTACATTATAAGTGATATTTGGGAGATGGAAATTGAAAGAAAACTAATATAAACTTAAATTGGACTCTACTTTTTTCATCATGAGAGGGATTTATTTATATTAGGGAAAAGGGAATAACTGATGTATCAAGATTCCTTTCAACTAAAGTAAAATTGTCCTTTGTCTTTGGATTTCTATCCTTTTCAAAATGGCTTTAATAAAAGCTGCTTATTAGGAATCTTTGCTTTATTTTCCACCAAAAGTAGTTTTGTCATTTTCACAACTCCTAAAGATCCTATGAATCTTGCATAACGTCATCATTGTTGTGATCTTGACTACTTTCAGCTTGACTTGCTTGCATGGTCGATTCTGATTGGTGTAACGAGGCCATCATTTTCAACAATCTTTCTTTGGATATAGATTCCATTAAAGTCTTTAATAATTCTTCTAGATTACCAGATGATGTAGAAATTGGTGGGGGGCTTCGGCCCATTTATAAGGATAAATTCTTTGGTAGTATAAAATTTGTTATCAAAGAAGTTGAACTTTTCCTTCTAGCAAACATGCTTAATGATCGTGTCTAGCAAATTTACTTGTTTTGTCATAATAGTATAGTCCCATTTTATAATCCATGAAACATAATACCATAAAGCAAACAATAGTTATGGGTCTTTAACCTTATCATTTTTCCCATAAAATTGTTCATAAATAGTTCTTACCTTATAAGGTAAGGTTATGTGATGTAATCCTCATTTAAAGAACTAAGTTTTAAACTAGGAAGCTACATTTGTACAACAATCAATGATCATGTTACATATCTTATCTTTGATATGGCACCATGTATGAAAGATATTATCTCGTTTCACTTCATCATTTTTCTTGGCTTATGCACCACCAGCACATCTTCCTCAACTAGATACTCCTCTCCATCACTTACATCCTCTAATGGTGGTATGAAGACATCATTGGACCCACATTTAGTCTTAATATTGCCATTACCTTACAACACCATTGTATGCTTATTTGGACACTAAGATACAATATGCTCCCTTCCTAAACACTTAAAACATTTAATATCTCTATTTTTACTAGGTTGGGAATTAGAATTACTTTTCTCTTAGTTAGAACTCACTTCTTTACTCTTGTAAATTTTGGCCTTAGGCTTGTAATCAACCCTTTCCTTTGCTCTAATTAAGCTTATAGGATGAAGTGGAACCCAAATTCTATCCAAACCATGTAGAACCCTTTTATTTAAGTTACCTCTCAGCTTTCATTATCATGTGCACTATGCCCTCCAACTCCATATAATGTTACAATTCAATTACATTGGTGATGTTTCTATTTAACCCTTCTAAAAACTAAGTCATGGTTGCTTCTCTATCCTCATCCACATTAGCCTAAATCATGACAATCTCCATCTCCTTATGGTAGTCCTTCACACTCTTGGTGTCTTAAGGAAGCCTTTGTAACCTTTGGTAGAAATCCCTATAATAATAATTAGGGATGACCTTCCTTATGATAGCCTTCATCGCTTCTCATATATCAATAAGCCTCTCATTATTCTTTCTCCTAGTCAAAACAAGTTGATCCCACCAAATAATAACATAATTAGTAAACTCAATAGTAGCAAATTTGGACATCGAGATGCAATATGTCCCATTCTTGAACATTTAAAACATTTAATATTTCTATGTTTGTTAGGTTAGGAATCATAATTACCTTTCTCTTGGTCAGAACTTACTTACTTTGTAAGCTTCAACCTGGGGCTTGTAATTAGCCCTCTACTCCCTTTTGCTGCAATTAGGCTTTCAAGATGAAATGGAACCCAAATTTTGTCCAAACCATGTATAGCTCTTTCATTTAAGTTGCCTCTCAACTTTCATTGGCATATGCAACATATCCTCTAACTCCACATAATGTTGTAATTCAACTACATTAGTGATGTCTATATTTAACCCTTGTAAGAATTAAGCCATGGTTGCTTCTTTATCCTCCTCCATATTAGCTTGAATCATGGTAATCTCCATCTCCTTAAGGTAGTCCTCCACACTCTTGGTACCTTAAGTAAGCCCTTCCAGCCTTTGGTACAAACCATTCAATCTATTTAAGGAAAGCAAATAAGGATCAATGACATTAATGAGATCCATGGAGGAGCTGATGCATGGAGGGATTCTAAGGATCCATTGAGCATTCAAAAATTGTCAATGACACATTCAAGATCTAAAAGGACAAAAGAAGCACTTAATGGTCTAATTGAAGAAGTTGGGCTAAAGAAGCTAATTCAAGCTTGAATGGCAGCAAAGCATATCTTAATACAAGTTGAGAAGTTATTAATTGTATAAATATATTGAATGAGCTTGTTTGTTAAGTGATTGCAGGGGTTTCTACAACAATTCCTACATAATAAGTGTAGATTTGTTGTTAGTTTATTAAGGAATTTTTCCTTATCTCTAGGGTTGTTAATTAAGTGTATAAATTGGCTTAATTTCATTGTTAAAGGGGGCAAATTATCAACTGATATAAAAGTGAGAATTTTCTCCTTTGAGTTTTTTAAGTACTAAATAACTTATCAAGAACTAACCATTCTTATGATTTTCAACTTGACTTATCACATCCAAGACCATTCTTTTCTAAAGTGTGACAACCATATCCTTTTTTATAACTTTGGTTCATGTTCCTTTAAACATTGGGTCTAGGGTTTGCATAATTGAAATCTGATTTAGCTTTCTTAGGTTCTTGTTTGATTCCTTATGTGTGTTAGGTTCCTAAGCCATGTCTTTTAGGGTTCACATCATGATTCAACAATGAATCATTTTGAGGAGAGGAGGCATGATGAGATCCATGGAGAAATTGATGTATAGAGGGTTTCAAAGGATCCATTAAGCATTTAAGAAGGGCTAGTGACATGTTCAGGAGATAAAAAGGATGAAAGAGACACTTAATGATCTGATTGAAGAAGTTTGGGTGAAAGAAACTAATTTAAACTTGAAAGGTTGTAAAGATACCTTAATATGGGTAGAGGTTTTATTAATTGTATAAATATATTGAATAGGCTTGTGTGTTGAATGATTGTAAGGGTTAACAATTACTAAAAATTAAGAGTAAATTTATTATCAATCTATTTAGTAAATTTGTCCTTATCTTTAGGGTTGTTAATTTAGCCTATAAATAGGCTTGATTTCATTGTTAAAGGGGGTAGATCATTAAGTAAAATAAAAGTGAGAATTTTCTCCTTCAATTTTTTCAAGAACTTAAATTTATAAAAAACTAACTCTTCTTGTAGCATTTAACCTAACTATCACTCCTAAATTCATTATCTTCTAGAGTGTGGCATCCATGTTCTTCTTTATTCCTTGGATTCCTATTCCTTTAAACATTAGATCAAGGTTTTACATTATTGAAATTTGATATAACTTTCTTGAAATTCTTGTTTGATTCCTTGTGTCTATTTGGTCTTTAAGTCACATCTTTTAGGGCTTACATCACTTGAGTTGACATGATTGGTACAAGATTTGGAGACATGACAACACTACTTTTGGCCTAACAACTTTGTCATCCATACTAACCATGAATCCTTTAAGCACTTAAAGGGGCAAGGAAAGTTAAAGAGACATGCAAAATGTGTTGAATTCATTAAGACCTCTCCCTATGTCATCAAATATAAAAAAGATAATGAGAATATGGTGGCTAATGCATTATCTCAAATGTATGCCCTTATCTCTACACTTAGTGCAAAATTGTTTGGATTCAAATACATTAAAGATCCTCACTTTGCTAATATGTATGAGGCATGTGAGGAGTTAACCTCTAGGAAATTTTATAGGCATTAGAGTTTCTTATTAAGGGAAAATTGTTTATATGTGCTATGAATTCCTTAAGAAAGTTGGTTATGAGATAAGCATATAGGAGTGATCTAATGGGTCATTTCAGAGTTCAAAAAACCCTAGGTGTTTTAATTAACCATTTCTTTTGGGCACAAGAAACAAGACTTGAAAGGGTGTGTAAGAAGTGCATAACATACAAACAGGCTAAATTTGGAGTTTTACTCCATGGCTTATACACCTCTTCACCCATACCTAACGAACTCAGTGTTGATTGATTTATAAAGTTTGTGCTTTGGTTTTTGCTGTAAAAAAAGGGTAGGAATTTTGTCTTTGTTGTTGTTGATAGGTTTTCAAAGATGACTTACTTCAACTTATGCCATTAAAATGATGATACAAACAATATGGTTGAATTGTTTTTTAGAGAAGTAGTACACTTGCATAGCATGCCTCGAAGCATTGTTTAAGATAGGGATACAAAGTTCTTGAGCTACTTTGAAAAGACTTTGTTGCTTGCTATTATTTGAATGAATTCAAAAACTTGGGAAGATTATTTGCTTTTGTGGAGTTTGCATATAATAGGAATGTTCATTTTGTTACTAGTTACTCTCTATTTGAAATTGTGTATGATTTTAATCCTTTGACTCCTTCAAATCTGATGCCTTTACCTATTGATGAGTATATTAGGTTAGATGGTGAAAGCAAGGCCAAAATGGTGAAGAAGTTATATGAGAAGGTATGGTAACAAATTAAAGAATTAAGTGAGCAATATGCATCCTATGCCACTTCATCCCATTAATGATTATGCTACATACATCTTCCTTGGTTTGTGTGCTCAATGCTTGTCCAGCCACCAACACATCTCCCTTAACTAGGTACTCCTTTCAATCACATACTTCCTTCAATGGTGGCATGGAGTCATCATTGGACTCACTTTAGGTCTCCATATCATTATTACCCTGCACTACTATGGATGTGGTCGTTGCCATGAATATAGCTCCTGCTTTGGGCACACAAGCCATTTTCAAGATAACTTTGTGTGTATGAGTTATTGCAACAATAAGTAGAGCCTTGTTAAGAAGAAATGCAGAGTTATTCTTATTATTCAACAATTGAACCAAAAGTACTTGTAAAGAAATCTGATCAGGATGGAAGACTCCTTTGTTACATGGGATACAATGGATTCAAAGTTCCAAAGGAGTATAGATGTGTGCTTGTCACCATGAAAAGAGCGCCTGTTTTGGGCACACAAGCCATTTTCTAGATAATTTGGTATGAATGAGTTGTTGCAACAATAGGTGGAGCCTTGTTAAGATGAAATCAAGAGATATTCTTATTATTCTATAGTGGAACCAAAACTACTTGCAAAAAAAAACTAATCATTAAGGAAGACTCCTTTGTTCCATGGAATTCAAAGGATTCCAAGTTCCAAAGGAGCATAAATGTACTTATTGCCATGAATAAAGCTCCTGTTTTGGCCCATAAGCCATTTTCAACACAATTTTGTGTGAATGAGTCGTTGCACCAAAAGGTAGAGCTTTGTTAAGAAGAAATGAAGAGATATTCTTATTGTTCTACAATTGAACAAAAAGTACTTGTAAAGAAATCTAATTAGGATGGAAAGACTCCTTATTCCATGGAATTCAAAGGATTCCAAGTNTTTAAGACTACTTGAACCATCTATATGAATAAATTTATATTTTTGTTGATGAGAACTAATAAGTTCTTAAAATAGTAAGAAAAAATCATTGTAACCCTGAGTTAAGGATTAATGCTTCTTTTATAGTTTTGATCACATAATTAGCTTTTGAAAAGAAATTCCTTGTTTATAAACATGGGGAAGATGAGGAAGAAAGAAGAATCCAATTTGTAAATAATTATTATCTAAAATTTCATTACTAATTATTTCTTCATTCATACTCCTATTAAGACTATTACTCCTAGAAAGCTAGTTAATCTATCTCTACTATATAGTATCAATGTCAATGATTTATGCCACTATTCTTCAACACCTAACCCATGGCTTACATGAGCAACAAAGACAACGTGAATTAGAACTTTCAACTATAAAATAGGGATAAGACTAAAACTATTACTAGCAACTAGGCTTTAATACCATTAAAAGGCAAAACACAGGCAAGTAGATATAATAGGCAAGCAAGCAATTTAAGGGAGATATCTAAGTAACAATACTAACAAAATTAAAATTAAAGAAATCAAATATAAATGACTTACAAAATAAAATCTTTCATTAAACAACACTTGTCGATACAAGTTTACATTATAAGTGATATTTGGGAGATGGAAATTGAAAGAAAACTAATATAAACTTAAATTGGACTCTACTTTTTTCATCATGAGAGGGATTTATTTATATTAGGGAAAAGGGAATAACTGATGTATCAAGATTCCTTTCAACTAAAGTAAAATTGTCCTTTGTCTTTGGATTTCTATCCTTTTCAAAAATGGCTTTAATAAAAGCTGCTTATTAGGAATCTTTGCTTTATTTTCCACCAAAAGTAGTTTTGTCATTTTCACAACTCCTAAAGATCCTATGAATCTTGCATAACGTCATCATTGTTGTGATCTTGACTACTTTCAGCTTGACTTGCTTGCATGGTCGATTCTGATTGGTGTAACGAGGCCATCATTTCAACAATCTTTCTTTGGATATAGATTCCATTAAAGTCTTTAATAATTCTTCTAGATTACCAGATGATGTAGAAATTGGTGGGGGGCTTCGGCCCATTTATAAGGATAAATTCTTTGGTAGTATAAAATTTGTTATCAAAGAAGTTGAACTTTTCCTTCTAGCAAACATGCTTAATGATCGTGTCTAGCAAAATTTACTTGTTTTGTCATAATAGTATAGTCCCATTTTATAATCCATGAAACATAATACCATAAAGCAAACAATAGTTATGGGTCTTTAACCTTATCATTTTTCCCATAAAATTGTTCATAAATAGTTCTTACCTTATAAGGTAAGGTTATGTGATGTAATCCTCATTTAAAGAACTAAGTTTTAAACTAGGAAGCTACATTTGTACAACAATCAATGATCATGTTACATATCTTATCTTTGATATGGCACCATGTATGAAAGATATTATCTCGTTTCACTTCATCATTTTTCTTGGCTTATGCACCACCAGCACATCTTCCTCAACTAGATACTCCTCTCCATCACTTACATCCTCTAATGGTGGTATGAAGACATCATTGGACCCACATTTAGTCTTAATATTGCCATTACCTTACAACACCATTGTATGCTTATTTGGACACTAAGATACAATATGCTCCCTTCCTAAACACTTAAAACATTTAATATCTCTATTTTTACTAGGTTGGGAATTAGAATTACTTTTCTCTTAGTTAGAACTCACTTCTTTACTCTTGTAAATTTTGGCCTTAGGCTTGTAATCAACCCTTTCCTTTGCTCTAATTAAGCTTATAGGATGAAGTGGAACCCAAATTCTATCCAAACCATGTAGAACCCTTTTATTTAAGTTACCTCTCAGCTTTCATTATCATGTGCACTATGCCCTCCAACTCCATATAATGTTACAATTCAATTACATTGGTGATGTTTCTATTTAACCCTTCTAAAAACTAAGTCATGGTTGCTTCTCTATCCTCATCCACATTAGCCTAAATCATGACAATCTCCATCTCCTTATGGTAGTCCTTCACACTCTTGGTGTCTTAAGGAAGCCTTTGTAACCTTTGGTAGAAATCCCTATAATAATAATTAGGGATGACCTTCCTTATGATAGCCTTCATCGCTTCTCATATATCAATAAGCCTCTCATTATTCTTTCTCCTAGTCAAAACAAGTTGATCCCACCAAATAATAACATAATTAGTAAACTCAATAGTAGCAAATTTGGACATCGAGATGCAATATGTCCCATTCTTGAACATTTAAAACATTTAATATTTCTATGTTTGTTAGGTTAGGAATCATAATTACCTTTCTCTTGGTCAGAACTTACTTACTTTGTAAGCTTCAACCTGGGGCTTGTAATTAGCCCTCTACTCCCTTTTGCTGCAATTAGGCTTTCAAGATGAAATGGAACCCAAATTTTGTCCAAACCATGTATAGCTCTTTCATTTAAGTTGCCTCTCAACTTTCATTGGCATATGCAACATATCCTCTAACTCCACATAATGTTGTAATTCAACTACATTAGTGATGTCTATATTTAACCCTTGTAAGAATTAAGCCATGGTTGCTTCTTTATCCTCCTCCATATTAGCTTGAATCATGGTAATCTCCATCTCCTTAAGGTAGTCCTCCACACTCTTGGTACCTTAAGTAAGCCCTTCCAGCCTTTGGTACAAACCATTCAATCTATTTAAGGAAAGCAAATAAGGATCAATGACATTAATGAGATCCATGGAGGAGCTGATGCATGGAGGGATTCTAAGGATCCATTGAGCATTCAAAAATTGTCAATGACACATTCAAGATCTAAAAGGACAAAAGAAGCACTTAATGGTCTAATTGAAGAAGTTGGGCTAAAGAAGCTAATTCAAGCTTGAATGGCAGCAAAGCATATCTTAATACAAGTTGAGAAGTTATTAATTGTATAAATATATTGAATGAGCTTGTTTGTTAAGTGATTGCAGGGGTTTCTACAACAATTCCTACATAATAAGTGTAGATTTGTTGTTAGTTTATTAAGGAATTTTCCTTATCTCTAGGGTTGTTAATTAAGTGTATAAATTGGCTTAATTTCATTGTTAAAGGGGGCAAATTATCAACTGATATAAAAGTGAGAATTTTCTCCTTTGAGTTTTTTAAGTACTAAATAACTTATCAAGAACTAACCATTCTTATGATTTTCAACTTGACTTATCACATCCAAGACCATTCTTTTCTAAAGTGTGACAACCATATCCTTTTTTATAACTTTGGTTCATGTTCCTTTAAACATTGGGTCTAGGGTTTGCATAATTGAAATCTGATTTAGCTTTCTTAGGTTCTTGTTTGATTCCTTATGTGTGTTAGGTTCCTAAGCCATGTCTTTTAGGGTTCACATCATGATTCAACAATGAATCATTTTGAGGAGAGGAGGCATGATGAGATCCATGGAGAAATTGATGTATAGAGGGTTTCAAAGGATCCATTAAGCATTTAAGAAGGGCTAGTGACATGTTCAGGAGATAAAAGGATGAAAGAGACACTTAATGATCTGATTGAAGAAGTTTGGGTGAAAGAAACTAATTTAAACTTGAAAGGTTGTAAAGATACCTTAATATGGGTAGAGGTTTTATTAATTGTATAAATATATTGAATAGGCTTGTGTGTTGAATGATTGTAAGGGTTAACAATTACTAAAAATTAAGAGTAAATTTATTATCAATCTATTTAGTAAATTTGTCCTTATCTTTAGGGTTGTTAATTTAGCCTATAAATAGGCTTGATTTCATTGTTAAAGGGGGTAGATCATTAAGTAAAATAAAAGTGAGAATTTTCTCCTTCAATTTTTTCAAGAACTTAAATTTATAAAAAACTAACTCTTCTTGTAGCATTTAACCTAACTATCACTCCTAAATTCATTATCTTCTAGAGTGTGGCATCCATGTTCTTCTTTATTCCTTGGATTCCTATTCCTTTAAACATTAGATCAAGGTTTTACATTATTGAAATTTGATATAACTTTCTTGAAATTCTTGTTTGATTCCTTGTGTCTATTTGGTCTTTAAGTCACATCTTTTAGGGCTTACATCACTTGAGTTGACATGATTGGTACAAGATTTGGAGACATGACAACACTACTTTTGGCCTAACAACTTTGTCATCCATACTAACCATGAATCCTTTAAGCACTTAAAGGGGCAAGGAAAGTTAAAGAGACATGCAAAATGTGTTGAATTCATTAAGACCTCTCCCTATGTCATCAAATATAAAAAAGATAATGAGAATATGGTGGCTAATGCATTATCTCAAATGTATGCCCTTATCTCTACACTTAGTGCAAAATTGTTTGGATTCAAATACATTAAAGATCCTCACTTTGCTAATATGTATGAGGCATGTGAGGAGTTAACCTCTAGGAAATTTTATAGGCATTAGAGTTTCTTATTAAGGGAAAATTGTTTATATGTGCTATGAATTCCTTAAGAAAGTTGGTTATGAGATAAGCATATAGGAGTGATCTAATGGGTCATTTCAGAGTTCAAAAAACCCTAGGTGTTTTAATTAACCATTTCTTTTGGGCACAAGAAACAAGACTTGAAAGGGTGTGTAAGAAGTGCATAACATACAAACAGGCTAAATTTGGAGTTTTACTCCATGGCTTATACACCTCTTCACCCATACCTAACGAACTCAGTGTTGATTGATTTATAAAGTTTGTGCTTTGGTTTTTGCTGTAAAAAAAGGGTAGGAATTTTGTCTTTGTTGTTGTTGATAGGTTTTCAAAGATGACTTACTTCAACTTATGCCATTAAAATGATGATACAAACAATATGGTTGAATTGTTTTTTAGAGAAGTAGTACACTTGCATAGCATGCCTCGAAGCATTGTTTAAGATAGGGATACAAAGTTCTTGAGCTACTTTGAAAAGACTTTGTTGCTTGCTATTATTTGAATGAATTCAAAAACTTGGGAAGATTATTTGCTTTTTGTGGAGTTTGCATATAATAGGAATGTTCATTTTGTTACTAGTTACTCTCTATTTGAAATTGTGTATGATTTTAATCCTTTGACTCCTTCAAATCTGATGCCTTTACCTATTGATGAGTATATTAGGTTAGATGGTGAAAGCAAGGCCAAAATGGTGAAGAAGTTATATGAGAAGGTATGGTAACAAATTAAAGAATTAAGTGAGCAATATGCATCCTATGCCACTTCATCCCATTAATGATTATGCTACATACATCTTCCTTGGTTTGTGTGCTCAATGCTTGTCCAGCCACCAACACATCTCCCTTAACTAGGTACTCCTTTCAATCACATACTTCCTTCAATGGTGGCATGGAGTCATCATTGGACTCACTTTAGGTCTCCATATCATTATTACCCTGCACTACTATGGATGTGGTCGTTGCCATGAATATAGCTCCTGCTTTGGGCACACAAGCCATTTTCAAGATAACTTTGTGTGTATGAGTTATTGCAACAATAAGTAGAGCCTTGTTAAGAAGAAATGCAGAGTTATTCTTATTATTCAACAATTGAACCAAAAGTACTTGTAAAGAAATCTGATCAGGATGGAAGACTCCTTTGTTACATGGGATACAATGGATTCAAAGTTCCAAAGGAGTATAGATGTGCTTGTCACCATGAAAAGAGCGCCTGTTTTGGGCACACAAGCCATTTTCTAGATAATTTGGTATGAATGAGTTGTTGCAACAATAGGTGGAGCCTTGTTAAGATGAAATCAAGAGATATTCTTATTATTCTATAGTGGAACCAAAACTACTTGCAAAAAAAAACTAATCATTAAGGAAGACTCCTTTGTTCCATGGAATTCAAAGGATTCCAAGTTCCAAAGGAGCATAAATGTACTTATTGCCATGAATAAAGCTCCTGTTTTGGGCCCATAAGCCATTTTCAACACAATTTTGTGTGAATGAGTCGTTGCACCAAAAGGTAGAGCTTTGTTAAGAAGAAATGAAGAGATATTCTTATTGTTCTACAATTGAACAAAAAGTACTTGTAAAGAAATCTAATTAGGATGGAAGACTCCTTATTCCATGGAATTCAAAGGATTCCAAGTTCCAAAGAAGCATAGATGTGCTTATTGCCATGAATAGAGCTCCTATTTTGGGCAGACAAGCCATTTTCGAAATATTTTTGTGTGAATGAGTTATTGCAATGATAAGTGGAGCCCAGTTAAGGTGAAATGAAGACATATTCTTATTATTCTACATTTGAACCAAAGTACTTGTAAATAAATCTAATCATGATGGAAGACTCCTTTATTCCATAAAATTCAATGGATTCCTAGCTTTAAAGGAGTGCAGATAGGGTTGTTGCCATGAATGTAGTGCCAGTTTTAGGCATATGAGCCATTTTCAAGGTAATTTTGTGTGAATGTGTTGTTGTAATGATTGGTGGAGCCTTGTTAAGAAGAAATAAAGAGATATTCCTATTATTCTATAATTGAACCAAAAGTACTTTTAAAGAAATCTAATCAGGATGGAAGACTCCTTTGTTCCATGAAATTCAATGGATTCCAACTTTCAAAGGAGCATAGATGTGCTTGTTGCCATGAATAAAGCTCCTATTTCAGGCAAACAAGCCATTTTCTAGATATTTTTGTGTGAATGAGTTCTTGCAACAGTAGGTGGAGCCCCGTTAAGATGAAATTAAGAGATATTCTTATTATTTTCCAGTTGAAATAAAAGCACCTATAAAAAAACTTATTCATAATGGAAAAATCCTCTGTTCCATCAACTTCAATGGATTCCTAGTTCCAAAGAAGTGTAGATGTAGTTGTTACCATGAATATAGTGCATGTTTTGTGCACATAAGCCACTTTCAAGATCATTTTGTGTGAATGAGTTGTCACACCAAATGGTGGAGCCTTGTTAAGAAGAAATGAAGAGATATTCTTAATATTCTACAATTGAGCCAAAAGTACTTGTAAAGAAATCTAATCAGGATATAAGACTCCTTTGTTCCATGGAATTCAATGGTTTCCAAGCTCCAAAGGAGCATAGATGTGCTAATTGCCATGAATAAAGCTCCTGATTTGGGCACACAAGCCATATTCTAGACAATTTTGTGTAAATGAATTATTACAACAATAGGTAAAGCCTTGTTAAGAAAAAATGAAGAGATATTCTTATTATACAATGGAACCAAAACTACTTGTGAAGAAATCTAATCATGATGGAAGAATCCTTTGTTCCATGGAATTTAAGGGATTGTAAGTTCCAAAGGAGTATAAATGTGCTTGTTGTCATGAACATAGCACCTATTTTGGGCACATAAGCCATTTTAAACATAATTTAGTGTGAATGAGTTGTCACACCAAAAGGTGAAACATTGTTAAGAAGAAATAAAAAGATATTTCCATTATTCTACCCATTATTCTACAATTAAACCAAAAGTACTTGTAAAGAAATCTAATCATGATGGAAGACTCTTTTGTTCCACGGAATTCAATGGATTCTAAGTTCCAAAGGAGTATAAATGTGCTTGTCGCCATGAATATAGCACTTGGTTTGGGCACACAAGCCATTTTCAACATACTTTTGTGAGAATGAATTATTGCACCAAAAGGTGGAGCTTCGATAAAAAGAAATGAAGAGATATTCTTATTATTCTACAATTGAACCAAAAGTACTTGTAAAGAAATCTAATCAAGATATAAGACTCCTTTGTTCCATGGAACTCAAATGGTTTCTAAGTTCCAAAGGAGCATAGATGTGCTAATTGCCATGAATAGAGCTCCTAATTTGGGCACACAAGCCATTTTCCAAATAATTTTGTGTGAATGAGTTATTGCAATGATAGGTAAAGCCTTGTTAAGAAAAAATGAAGAAATATTCTTATTATTATACAGTGGAACCAAAACTACTTTTGAAGAAATCTAATCTTGATGGAAGAATCCTTTGTTCCATGGAATTTAATGGATTGCAAGTTCCAAAGGAGCATAAATGTGCTTGTTGCCATGAACATAGCACCTATTTTGGGCATAAGCCATTTTAAACATAATTTAGTGTGAATGAGTTGTCACACCAAAAGGTGGAGCATTATTAAGAAGAAATAAAAAGATATTCTTATTATTCTAGAATTGAACCAAAAGTACTTGTAAAGAAATCTAATCATAATGGAAGACTCTTTTGTTCTACAGAATTCAATGGATTCTAAGTTCCAAAGGAGTATAAATGTGCTTGTTGCCATGAATATAACGCTTGGTTTGGGCACAAAAGCCATTTTCAACATAATTTTGTGAGAATGAGTTGTTGCACCAAAAGGTGGAGCTTCAATAAAAATAAATAAAGAGATATTCATATTATTCTACAATTAAACCAAAAGTACTTGTAAAGAAATCTAATCATGATGGAAGACTGCTTTGTTCCATAGAATTCAATGGATTCTAAGTTCCAAAGGAGCATAGATGTACTTGTTGCCAAGAATAGAGCTCCTTTTTTGGGCAGACAAGCCATTTTCCAAATAATTTTGTTTGAATGAGTTGTTGCAATGGTTGGTGGAATGCTGTAAAGATGAAATGAAGAGATATTCTTATTATTCTACAATTAAACCAAGAGTACTTGTAAAGAAATCAAATCATGATAGAACACTCATTTGTTCCATGAAATTCAATGGATTCCTAGCTCAAAAGGAGTACAAATGTGGTTGTTGCCATGAATATAGCACATATTTTTTGGAGATGAGCCATTTTCAAGATACTTTTGTGTGAATGAGTTGTTGCAATGATAGGTGGACCCTTGTTAAGAAGAAATGAGGGATATTCTTATTATTTTACAATTGCACCAAAAGTACTTGAAAAGAAATCTAATCATGATCAGAAACTTCATATTCCATGAAATTCAATAGATCCCAAGTTCCAAAGGAGTGTAGAAGTGTTTGTTGCCTTGAATATAGTGCCTGTTTTAGGCACACAAGCCATTTTCAAGATAATTTTGTGTGAATGAGCTATTGCACCAAAAGATGGAACTTTGTTAAGAAGAAATGAAGAGATAGTCTTATTGTTTTACCATTGAACCAAAAGTACTCGTAAAGAAATCTAATCATAATGGAAGACTCCTTTGTACAATGAAATTCAATGGAGTCCTAGCTCCAAAGGAGTGTAGATGTGATCGTTGCCATAAATATAACTCCTTTTTTGGGCATACAAGGCATTTTTAAGATAACATTATGTATAAGTTGTTGCAACGATAAGTAGAGCCTTGTTAAGAAAAAATGAAGAGATATTCTTATTATTTTACAATTGAACCAAAAGTACTTGTAAAGAAATCTAATCATGATTCAAGAATCCTTTGTTCCTTGGAATTTAATGAAGCATAGATACACTTATTGCCATGAATAGAGCTCCTATTTTAGGCAGACAAGCCATTTTCCGGATATTTTTGTGCGAATGAGTTGTTGAAATGATAAGTGGAGCCTAGTTAAGGTGAAATGAAGAGCTATTCTTATTATTCTACAATTAAACCAAAATACTTGTAAAGAAAACTAATCATGATGGAAGACTCCTTTGTTCCATAAAATTCAATGGATTCCATGTTCCAAAGGAGCATAAATGTGCTTATTGCCATGAATAAAGCTCCTGCTTTAGGCCCACAAGCCATTTTCAACCTAATTTTGTATGAATGAGTTGCTGCACCAAAAGGTGGAGATTCATGAAGAAGAAATAAAGAGATATTCTTATTATTCTACAATTGAATCAAAAGTACTTGTAAAGAAAGTTATTCATGATGGAAGACTCCTTTGTTCCATCAACTTCAATGGATTTTTAGTTCCAAAGCAGTGTAGATGTGGTTGTTTACATGAATATAGCGCATGTTTTGCGGACACGAGCCATTTTCAAGATAATTTTGTCTGAATGAGTTGTTGCAACGATAAATGGGGCTTTGTTAAGATCAAATGAAGAGATATTCTTAATATTCTACAATTGAACCACAAGTACATGTAAAGAAATCTAATCAGGATAGAAGATTCCTTTGTTCCATGGAATTCAATCGTTTCCATCTTCCAAAGGAGCATAGATGTGTTTGTTGCCATGAATAAAGCTCTTATTTTGGGCACACGAGCCTTTTTAAAGATAATTTTCTATGAATGAGTCGATGGAACAATAGGTGGAAACTTGTTAAGATGAAATCAAAAGATATTCTTATTATTCTACAATTGAACCAAAACTACTTGGAAAGAAACATAATTATGATGGAAGACTCCTTTGTTCCATGGAATTCAAGGGATTCGAAGTTCCAAACGAGTATAAATGTGCTTGTTGCCATGAATATAGTGCCTGTTTTGGGCAAAAAAGCCATTTTGAACATAATTCTGTGTGAATGAGTCGTCGCAACGATAGGTAGGGCCTCATTAAGATCAAATGAAGAGATATTCTTAATATTCTACAATTAAACCAAAAGTACTTGTAAAGAAATCTATTTAGGATAGAAGACTCCTTTGTTCCATGGAATTCGATGATTTCCAAGTTCCAAAGGAGCATAGTTATACTTGTTGCCATGAATAAAGCTCCTGTTTTGGGCACACAAGCCATTTTCAAGATAATTTTGTGTGAATGAGTTGTTGGAATGATAGATGGAGCCTAGTTAAGATGAAATCAAGAGATATTCTTATTATTCTACAATTTAACCAAAAATACTTGGAAAGCAACCTAATCATACTGGAAGACTCCTTTGTTCCATGGAATTCAATGGATTCCAAGTTTCAAAGGAGCATAGATATGGTTGTTACCAAGAATAAAGTACCTATTTTAGGTAGACAAGCCATTTTCCAAATATTTTTTTTGTAAATAAGTTGTTGCAACTATAAGTGGAGCCTGTTAAGATGAAATGAAAAGATCTACTTATTATTCTACAATTGAACCAAAAGTACTTGTAAAGAAATCTAATCATGGTGGAAGACTCCTTTATTCCATGAAATTCAATGGATTCCTAGCTCTAAAGGAGTGCAAATGGGGTTGTTCCCATGAATGTAGCACCAGTTCTGGGCATATGAGCCATTTTCAAGATAATTTTGTATGAATGTGTTGTTGTAATGATTGGTGGAGCCTTGTTAAGAAGAAATGAAGAGATATTCCTATTATTCAACAATTGAACCAAAAGTACATTTAAAGAAATCTAATTAGGATGGAAGACTCCTTTGTTCTATAGAATTTAATGGATTCCAAGTTCCAAAGGAGTATAGATGTACTTGTTGCCATGAATAGAGCTCCTATTTTGGGCAAACAAGCCATTTTCCAGATGTTTTTGTGTAAATAAGTTATTGCAACAATAGGTGGAGCCCTATTAAGATGAAATGAAGAGATATTTTTATTATTTTTCAATTAAAGCAAAAGAACTTGTAAAAAAACTTATTCATAATGGAAAATTCCTTTGTTCCATTAACTTCAATGGATTCCTAGTTCAAAAGCAATGTAGATGTGGTTGTTGCCATGAATATAGCGCATGTTTTGCACACACGAGCCACTTTTAAGATAATTTTGTGTGAATGAGTTGTTACACCAAATAGTGGAGCCTTATTAAGAAGAAATGAAGACATATTCTTAATATTCTAAAATTGAACCAAAAGTACTTGTAAAGAAATCTAATCAGGAAAGAAGACTCCTTTGTTCTATGGAATTCAGTGGTTTCCAAGTTCCAAAGGAGTATAGATGTGCTAATTTCCATGAATAGAGCTCTTGTTTTGGGCACACAAGCAATTTTCTAGATAATTTTGTGTAAATGAGTTGTTGCAATGATAGGTGGAGCCTTGTTAAACAGGAATGCAGAGATATTCTTATTATTATATAGTGGAACCAAAACTACATGTGAAGAAATCTAATCATGATGGAAGACACCTTTGTTCCATGGAATTCAATGGATTACAAGTTTCAAATGAGTATAATTGTGCTTATTGCCATGAACATATCACGTGTTTTGTGCACACAAGCCATTTTCAACATAATTTAGTGTGAATGAGTTGTCACACCAAAAGGTGGAGCATTGTTAAGAAGAAATAAAAAAGATATTCTTATTATTTAACAATTAAACCAAAAGTAGGTGTAAAGAAATCTATTCATGATGGAAGACTCCTTAGTTCCATGAAATTCAATGGATTTTTAGTTCCAAAGGAGTGTAGATGTGGTTGTTGCCTTGAATATAACGCATGTTTTGTAGACACAAGCGATTTTCAAGATAATTTTGTGTGAATGAGTTGTTGTAACGATAGGTAGAGCCTTCTTAAGAATAAATGAAGAGATATTCTTATTATTCTACAATTGAACCAAAAGTATTTGTAAAGAAATCTAATCATGATGGAACACTCCTTTGTTCCAAGAAATTCAATGGATTCCTAGCTCTCAAGAAGTGCAAATGTGGTTGTTGCCATGAATATAGCACATGTTTTTTTGGGCACAAGCCATTTTCATGATACCTTTGTGTGAATGAGTTGTTGCAATGATAAGTGAAGCCTTTTTAAGAAGAAATGAGGGATATTCTTATTATTCTACAATTGAACCAAAAGTACTTGAAAAGAAATCTAATCATGATCAAAGACTCCTTCGTTTAATGAAATTCAATGGATCCCAAGTTCCAAAGGAGTGTAGATGTGCTTGTTGCCTTGAATATAGCATCTGTTTTAGGCACACAAGCCATTTTCAAGATAATATTGTGTGAATGAGCTATTGCACCAAAAGGTGGAACTTTGTTTAGAAAAAATGAAGAGATAGTCTTATTGTTCTACCATTGAACCAAAAGTACTTGTAAAGAAATCTAATCATGATGGAAGCCTCCTTTGTATAATGAAATTCAATGGATCTTTAGCTCCAAAGGAGTGTAGATGTGGTCATTGCCATGAATATAGCTCCTGTTTTGGGCACATATGGCATTTTCAAGATAACATTATGTGTATGAGTTATTGCATTGATAAGTAAAGCATTGTTAAGAAGAAATGAAGAGATATTCTTATTATTCTACAATTGAACCAAAAGTACTTATAAAGAAATCTAATCATATGGAAGACTAATTTGTTCCATGGAATTCGATGGATTCCAAGTTCCAAAGGAGTATAGATGTGCATGTTGCCAAGAACATAGTACTTGTTTTGGGCACACAAGACATTGTCATCATAATTAGTTTGAATTGCACCAAAAGGTGAAGCCTTGATAAGACGAAATGAAGAGATATTCTTATTATTCTACAATTAAACCAAAATCACTTGTAAAGAAATCTAATCATGATGGAAGACTCTTTTGTTCCATGGAATTCACATTCCAAAGGAGTATAGATGTGCTTGTTGTCATGAATAAAGCTCCTGTTTTGGGCACACAAGCCATTTTCAAGATAATTTTGTGTAAATGTTTTGTCGAACAATAGTTAGAGCCTCATTAAAATGAAATGAAGTGATATTCCTATGATTTTACAATTAAAACAAAATTACTTGTAAAGAAATATAATCAGGATGGCAGACTCCTTTGTTCCATGGAATTCAATGGATTCTAAGATCCAAAGGAGTATAGATGTGCTTCTTACCATGAGTCGAGCTCCTGTTTTGGGCACATAAGTTGTTTTCCTAATAATTTTGTGTGAATGTGTTGTTCCAACGGTAGTTGCAGCCTCATTAAGATGAAATAAAGAGATATTCTTATTATTCTACAATTGAATCAAAAATACATGTAAAGAAATCTATTCATGATCTAAGACTCCTTTTTTCCATGAAATTCAATGGATTCTTAGTTCCAAAAGAGTGTAGATGTGGTTCTTGCCAAGAATATAGCGCATGTTTTGTAGACACAAGACATTTTCAAGATAATTTTGTGTGAATGAGTTGTTGCAATGATAGGTGGAGCCTTCTTAAGAAGAAATGAAGAGATATTCTTATTATTCTACAATTAAACCAAAAGTACTTGTAAAGAAAACTAATCATGACAGAAGACTCCTTTGTTCCATGAAATTCATTGGATTCCAAGTTCCAAAGGAGCATAGATGTGCTTGTCACCATGAATAAAGCTCCTATTTTGGGCAGACAAGCCATTTTCCAGATATTTTTGTGTGAATGAGTTGCAAAGGTAGGTGGAGCATAGTTAAGATGAAATGAAGAGATATTCTTATTATTTTACAATTGTAACAAAAGAAATTGTAAAGAAACTTATTCATGATGGAAGACTCCTTTGTTCCATCAACTTCAATGGATTTCTAGTTCCAAAGCAATGTTGATGTAGTTGTTGCCATGAATATAACACACATTTTGCACACACAAGCCATTTTCAAGTTTAATTTGTGTGAATGAGTTGTTGCATCCAATAGTGGAGCCAAGTTAAGAGGACATGAAGAGATATTCTTAATCTTCTACAATTGAACCAAAAGTACTTGTAGAGAAATCTATCTAGGATAAAAGACTCCTTTTTTCCATGGAATTTGATGGTTTCCAAGTTCCAAAGGAGTATAGATGTGTTTATTGCCTTGAATAGAGCTCCTGTTTTGGGCACGCAAGCCATTTTCTAGATAATTTTCTAGGTGGGGCCTTGTTAAGAAGAAATTAAGAGATATTCCTATTATTATATAGTGGAACCAAAACTACTTGTAAAAAAATCTAATCATGATGGAAGACTCCTTTGTTTCATGGAATTCAATGGATTACAAGTTCCAAATGAGTATAAATGTGCTTGTTGCCATGAACATAGCACTTATTTTGGGCACGTAAGCCATTTTCATGATAATTTACTGTGAATGAGTTATTGCACCTAAAGGTGGAGCATTGTCAAGAAGAAATAAAGAGATATTCTTATTATTCTACAATTCAACCAAAAGTACTTGTAAAGAAATCTAATCGTGATGGAAGGCTCTTTTTTTCCATGGAATTCAATGGATTCCAAGTTCCAAAGGAGTATAAATGTGCTTTTGCCATGAAAATAGCACCTATTTTGGGCACAAGCCATTTTGAACATAATGTTGTGTGAATGAGTTGTTGCAAAGATAGATGAAGTCTCGCTAAGACAAAATCAAGAGATATTCATATTATTCTACAGCTGAACCAAAGGTACTTGTAAAGAAATCTATTCATGATGGAAGACTCCTTTGTTCCATAAAATTCAATGGATTCTTAGTTCTAAAGGAGTGTAGATATGGTTGTTGCCATAAATATAGCTCATGTTTTGCATACACGAGCCATTTTCAAGATAATTTTGCGTGAATGTGTTGTTGGAACGATAAGTGGAGCTTTGTTAAGAACAAATGAAGAGGTATTCTTATTCTTCTTCAATGGAACCAAAACTACTTGGAAAGAAATATAAATGTGCTTGTTGCCATGAATATAGAGCCTATTTTGGTCACATAAGCCATTTTCAACATAATTTTGTGTGAATGAGTTATTGCACCAAAAGGTGGAGTTTTGTTAAGAAGAAATGAAGAAATATTCTTATTATTCTATAGTTGAACAAAAAGAACTTGTAAAGAAAGCTAATAATGAAGGAAGACTAGTTTGTTCTATGGAATTCAATGGATTCCAAGCTCTAAAGGAGTATAGATGTGCCTATTGTCATGAATAAAGCATCTATTTTGGGCACACCAGCCATTTTCAATATAATTTGGTGTGAATGTGTTGTTGCAACGATAAGTGGAGCCTTATTAAGAAGAAATCGAGAGGTATTCTTATTATTCTATAATTGAACCAAAAGTACTTGTAAGGAAATCTATTCATGATGGAAGACTCCTTTGTTCCATGAAATTCAATGGATTCCTAGATCCAAAGGAGTGTAGATGTGCTAGTTACCATGAATATAACGCATATTTTGCTCACACAAGCCATTTCCAAGATAATTTTGTGTGAAAAAGTTGTTGCAATGATAGGTGGGGCCTCATTGAGATGAAATGAAAAGATATTCTTATTATTCTACAATTGAACGAAAAGTACTTGTAAAGAAATCTAATCATGATGGAAGACTCCTTTATTCCATGGAATTCAATGGATTCCATATTCCAAAGGAGTATAAATGGATTCTATGTTCCAAAGAAGTATAGACGTACTTGTTGTCATGAATAAAGTGCCTATTTTGGGTGCACCAGCCATTTTCAATTTGTTGTGAATGTGTTGTTACAATGATAGGTGGGGCCTCATTAAGATCAAATGAAGCAATACTCTTATTTTTGTACAATTGAACGAAAAGTACTTGTAAAGAAATCTAATCATGATGGAAGACTCCTTTGTTCCATGGAATTCAATGGATTCCATATTCCAAAGGAGTATAAATGGATTCCATGTTCTAAAGGAGTATAGACGTACTTGTTGTCATGAATAAAGTGCCAGTTTTGCGCACACCAGCCATTTTCAATTTGTTGTGAATGTGTTGTTGCAATAATAGGTGGGGCCTCGTTAAGATAAAATTAAGAGATACTCTTATTATTATACAATTGAACGAAAAGTACTTGTGAAGAAATCTAATCATGATGCAACATTAGTTTGTTCCATAGAATTCAATGGATTCTAAGTTTCAAAGGAGTATAAATGTGCTTGTTGCCATGAATAAAGTGCCCGTTTGGGGCACACAAGCCATTTTCAAGATAATTTGGTGTGAATGAGTTGTTGCAATGATAGGTGGAGCCTCGATAAGATGAAATCAAAAGATATTCTTATAATTCTGCAATTGAACCAAAAGTACTTGTAAGGAAATCTATCCATGATGCAAGACTCCTTTGTTCCATGAAATTCAATGGATTCCTAGTTCTGAAGGAGTGTAGATGCGGTTGTCGTCATGATTATAGTGAGTGTTTTGCGCACACGTGCCATTTTCAAGATAATTTTGTGTGAATGAGTTGTTGCACCAAAAGTTGGAGCTTTGTTGAGAAGAAATGAAGAGATATTCTTATTATTGTACAATTGAACCAAAAGTACTATTAAAGAAATCTAGTCATGATGGAAGACTAGTTTGTTCCATGGAATTCAATGGATTCCTAGTTCCAAAGGAGTGTAGATGTGGTTATTGCCATGAATGTAGTGCATGTTTTGGGCACACAAGCTATTTTCAAGATATTTTTATATGAATGAGTTGTTGCAACAATAGGCGGGACCTTGTTGAGATCAAATAAGGAGATATTCTTATTATTCTATAATTGAACCAAAAGTACTTGTAAATAAATCTAATCATGATGGAAGACTCCTTTGTTCCATGGAATTTAATGGATTCCAAGTTCCGAAGGAGTGTAGATCTGGTTGTTGTCATGATTATAGTGCCTATTTTGCACACACGTGCCATTTTCAAGATAATTTGGTGTGAATGAGTTGTTGCAATGATAGGTGGAGCCTCGATAAGATGAAATAAAGAGATATTCTTATTATTCTACAATGAATCCTAAAGTACCTATAAAGAAATCTCATCATGATGGAAGTCTCCTTTATTCTAGGAAATTCAATCAATTCCTAGTTCCAAAGGAGTGTGGATGTGCTTGCTGCCTTGAATATAGAGCATGTTTTGCACACACGAGTCATTTGCAACATAATTTAGTGTGAATAAGTTGTTGCAACAATAAGCAGAGCCTTGTTAAGAAGAAATGAAGAGACATTCTTATTTTTCTATAATTGAACCAAAAGTACTTGTAAAGAAATCTAATAATGATGAGAGACTCCTTTCCTTTATGGAATTCAATAGATTCCAAGTTCCAAAGGAGTATAGATGTCCTTGTCGCCCTGAATAAAGCTCTTATTTTGGGCACACAAGCCATTTTAAGACAATTTTACGTGAATGAGTTGTCGCAATGATAGGTGGAGCTTTGTTAAGAAATGATGAGATATTCTAATTATTCTACAATTGAACCAAAGTACTTATAAAGAAATCTAATCATAATGGAAGACTCCTTTGTTCCACAGAATTCATTAGATTCCAAGTTCCAAAGGAGTATAGATGTGCTTATTGCTCTTAATAGAGCTCCTATTTTGGGCACACAAGCCATTTTCAAAATAATTTTATGTGAATGAGTTGTTGCAATGATAAATGGAGCCTTGTTAAGAAGAAATAAAGAGATATTCTTATTATTATACAATCGAACCAAAAGTACTTGTAAAGAAATCAAATCATGATGGAAGACTCCTTTGTTCCATTGAATTCAATAGTTTCCATGCTCTAAATGAGTATAGATGTGCTTGTTGCCATGAGCAAGTGCCTATTTTGGGCACACAAGCCATTTTCAACATAATTTAGTGTGAATGAGTTGTTACACCAAAAGGTGGAGCTTTGTTAAGAAGAAAAGAAGACATATTCTTATTATTCTCAAATTGAACAAAAAGTACTTGTAAAGAAATCTAATCATGATGGAAGACTCCTTTGTTTAATGGAATTCAATGGATTTCAAGTTCCAAAAGGAGTATAAATGTGCTTGTTGCCTTGAATAAAGCTCCTGTTTTAGGCACAAAAGCCATTTTGCAGGTAATTTTGTGTGAATGTGTTGTTGCAACGGTACTTAAAGCCTCGTTAAGATGAAATGAAGAGATGTTCTTATTATTCTACAATGAATCCAAAAGTACCTGTAAAAAAATCTATTCATGATGGTAGTCTTCTTTGTTCCATGAAAGGCAATGGATTCCTAGCTGTAAAGGAGTGTAGATGTGGTTGTTGCCATGAATATAGTGTCAGTTTTGGGCACACGAGCCATTTTCAAGATACTTTTGTGCGAATGAGTTGTTGCAACAAAAGGTAGAGTCTTGTTAAGATGAAATGAAGAGATATTCTTATTATTCTACAATTGAACAAAAAGTACTTGAAAAAAAATCTAATCATAATGAAATACTCCTTTGTTCCATGGAATTCAATGGATTCCAAGTTCCAAAGGAATATAAATGTGCTTGTTGCCTTGAATAGAGCTCCTGTTTTGGGCACATGAGCCATTTTCCAAGTAATTTTGTGTGAATGTGTTGTTGCAACAATAGTTGGAGCCTCATTAAGATGAAATGAAGAGATATTCTTATTATTCTACAATGAATCCAAAAGTACTTGTAAAGAAATCTATTCATGATGGTAGTTTCCTTTGTTCCATGAAAGGCAATGGATTCCTAGTTGTAAAGGAGTGTAGATATGGTTGTCACCATGAATATAGTGCTAGTTTTAGGCACATGAGCCATTTTCAAGATACTTTTGTGCGAATGAGTTGTTGTAACGAAAGGTAGAGCCTTGTTAAGATGAAATGAAGAGATATTCTTATTATTCTACAATTGAACAAAAAGTACTTGAAAAGAAATCTAATCATGATGGAAGACTCCTTTATTCCATGGAATTCAATAGATTCCAAGTTCCAAAGGAGTATAGATGTACTTGTTGCCTTGAATAGTGCTCCTGTTTTAGGCACACAAGCCATTTTCCAGATAATTTTGTGTGAATGTGATGTTGCAATAGTAGTTGGAGGTTAAGATGAAATGAAGATATATTCTTATTATTCTACAATTGAACCAAAAATACATGTAAACAAATTTATTCATGATGGAAGACTCCTTTGTTCCATGAAATTCAATGGATTTCTAGTTCCAAAGGAGTGTAAATGTAGTTGTTGTTATGAACATAATGCATGTTTTGTGGACATGAGCCATTTTTAAGATAATTTTGTGTGAATGAGTTATTGCAACAATAAGTGAAGCCTTGTTAAGATGAAATGAAGAGATATTCTTATTATTCTACAATTAAACCAAAAGTACTTGTTAAGAAATGTAATCATGATGGAAGACTCCTTTGTTTCATGAAATTCAATGGATTTCATGTTCCAAAAAAGTATAGATGTCCTTGTTGCCATGAATAGAGCGCTTGTTTTGGGCACACAAGCCATTTTTAAGATACCTTGCTATAAATGAATTGTTACAACAATTGGTGGAGCCTCATTAAGATGAAATCAAGAGATATTCTTCTTATTCTACAATTGAACCAAAAAAAATTTGCAAAGAAATGTAGTCATAATGGAAGACTTTGTTGTTCCATGGAATTCTATGGATTCCTAGCTCTAAAGGAGTGTAGATGTGGTTGTTGCCATGAATATAGTGACAGTTTTGGGCACACAAGCCATTTTCAAGATACTTTTGTGTGAATGAGTTGTTGCAACAAATGGTGGAGCCTTATTAAGGTGAAATGAAGAGATATTCTTATTATTCTACAATTGAACCAAAAGTACTTGTAATGAAATTTATTCATGATGGAAGACTCCTTTATTCCATGAAATTCAATGGATTCTTAGTTCCAAAGGACTGTAGATGTGGTTGGTGCCATGAATATAGCACACATTTTGTGGACACTAGCCATTTTCAAGATAATTTTGTGTAAATGTGTTATTGCAATGATAGGTAGAGCCTTGTTAAGAAGAAATGAAGAGATATTCTTATTATTCTACAATTGAACCATAAAAACATGTAAGGAAATCTATTTATGATGGAAGACTCCTTTGTTCCATGAAATTCAATGGATTCCTAGTTCCAAACGAGTATAAAAGTTCTTGTTGAAATGAATATGGTGCCTGTTTTGGGCACATAAGCCATTTTCAAGATAATTTTGTGTAAATGAGTTGTTGCAACGGTAGGTGGGGCCTCATTAAGATCAAATGAAGAGATATTCTTATTATTCTACAATTTAAACCAAAAGTACTTATAAAGAAATCTAATCATGATGAAAGACTCCTTTGTTCCATAGAATACAATGGATTCCAAGTTCTAAAGGAGTATTGATGTGTTTGTTGCCATGAATAGAGCGCTTGTTTTGGGCATACAAGCCTTTGTCAAGATAATTTTATGTGAATGAGTTGTTGTAATGATAGGTGGGGCCTCATTAAGATCAAATGAAGAGATATTCTTATTATTTTACAATTAAACCAAAAGTACTTGTAAAGAAATCTAACCATGATGGAAGATTCCTTTTTGCCATGAAATTTAATGGATTCCTAGCTCTAAAAGAGTGAAGATGTGGTTGTTGCCATGAATATAGCACTAGTTTTAGGCAGACAATCCATTTTCAAGGTACTTTTGTGTGAATGAGTTGTTGTAACAAAAGGTGGAGTCTTGTTAAGATGAAATGAAAAGATATTATTCTGTAATTGAAGCAAAAGTACTTGTAAAAAAATTTAGTCATCATGGAAGACTACTTCTTTCCACAGAATTCAATGGATTCCATGTTCCAAAGGAGTATAGATGTACTTGTTGCCATGAATAGAGCATTTCTTTTAGGCACATAAGCCATTTTCAAGAAAATTTTGTGTCAACGAGTTGTTGCAACGATAAATGGAGCCTCGTTAAAAAGAAATAAAGAGATATTCTTATTATTCTACAACGGAACCAAAATTGCTTGAAAAGAAGCCTAATCATGATGAAAGACTCCTTTGTTCCATTGAATTTAATGGATTCCAAGTTTCAAAGGAGTATAATTGTGCTTGTTACCATGAATATTGTGCTTGTTTAGGGCACACAAGCCATTTTCAACATAATTTTGCATGAATGAGTTATTACACTAAAAGGTAAAGCTTTGTTATAAAGAAATGAAGAGATATTCTTATTATTCTACAATTGAACAAAAATTACTTATAAAGAAATCTAATCACAATGGAAGACTGCTTTATTAAATGGAATTCAATGGATTCCAAGTTCCAAAAAAGTATAGATGTGCTTGTTGCCATAAATAGAGCGCCTATTTTGGGCACAGAAGCCACTTTCAAGATAATTTTGGGTGAATGAGTTGTTGCAAAGATAGGTGGAGCCTTGCTAAAATGAAATCAAGAGATATTCTCATTATTCTGAAATTGAACTAAAAGTACTTGTACAAAAATCTAATCATGAAGGAATACTCCTTTGTTCCATGGAATTCAATGGTTTCCAAGTTCCAAAGGAGTATAGATGTATTTGTTGTCATGAATAGAGTGCCTGTTTTGGGCACACAAGCCTTTTTCAAGATAATTTTGTGTGAATGAGTTATTGCAACAATAAGTGGGGTCTTGTTAAGATTAAATAAAGAGATATTCTTGTTATTCTACAGTTGAACCAAAAGTACTTGTAAAGAAATCTAATCATGATGGAAGACTCCTTTGTCCGATGGAATTCAATGGATTCCATGTTCCAATGGCACATAGATGTGCTTCTTGTTATGAATCGAGCCACTTGTTAATACTCAAGTGAATTTAAATTTTGTAATTTTTTTAATTGCCACCATTATCACAATGCAATTTGAAATGATTTATATAATTTTAGTAGACAAACATGTTAATTAAATAAACTCAAATTCAATGAACTCTAATAAAAAGTTAGTCCACTCCCTTATTAAGTTATATGCTAGATTTGACATTGAAGTTTGGGGTTGTTGTTGATAAGATTCACCCACTAAAGAGTATTTTAGATAATTGAGTCAATTATTTTAATTTTTGTTCATTTATGATATTTATACTTTAAGTTTATCCATCATTTAAAATGCAATGGTATTAACATTAATTTGAAAAATAAAACATTGCATCTTGTTTCTTAATTTTTAGAATTTTAATGTTGTACAAAAATAAATAATTTGTTAATTTTCTTTAATTGTCACCATTTTTACAATGCAATTTGAAATAATTTAATTTATTTTAATATACAAACATGTTAATTAAATAAATTCAAATATAATATACTTTAATAAGAAGTTAGCTCACTCTTTTATAGAGCTATATGTTGGACCTAACGTTGAAATTTCAAGTTGCTATTGATAATATTCATCCCCTAAAGAGTATTTTATACAATTAACTCCATTACTTTTATTTTTGTTCATTTAACATATTCATATATTAAGTTTATTGTATCATTCAAAATGCAATGGTCTTAACATTAATTTAAACAATAAAAACATTACAGTTTTTGTTTTAATTTTTAGAATTTTAATATCATATAAGGATAAATATTTTTTTAATACTTAAGCCAATTTAAATGTTGTAATTTTTTTCAATTCTCTCTCTTACCTTAATGTAATTTGAAATAATTTATATAATGTTCGTATACAAACATATTAATTAAGTAAAAGCAAATATAATAGACTATAATAAGAAGTTAACTCACTCTCATTTAAAGCTATATGCTAGACAAAACCTTGAATCTTTAAGTGGCTATTTCTAATTTTCATCCATTAAATAGTATTTTATACAATTTTATCCATTACCTTTATTTTTTTATTTAACATATTCATTTATTAAGTTTATTGCATCAGTTAAAATGCAATGTTATACGCTGATAAGAAATTAAACTCAAATACAATAGACTCTGATAAAAAATTAACCCTCTCCCCTATAGAGTTATACGTTGGACCCAATATTGAAACTTAGGTTATTATTGATTATATTTATCGACTAAAAAGTATTTTATAAAATTGAGTGTATTACTTTTATATCTGTTCATTTATGATATTCATATTTTAAATTTATCACATTATTCAAAATGTAATGATCTTAACATTAATTTAAACAATAAAAACATTGCAATTTTTTTTTCATTTTTAGAATTTTAACATTGTATAGGGAGAAATGTTTTTTTAATACTTAAGTCAATTTAAATGTTATAATTTTTTTTAATTCTCTCCATTACCTCAATGTAATTTGAAATGATTTATATAATATTCATATACAAACATATTAATTAAGTAAAAGCAACTACAATGGATTATAATAAGAAGTTAGCCTGCTCCCATCTAAAGTCGTATGCTTGACAAAACCTTGAATCTTTGGGTGGCTATTTCTAATATTTATCTACTAAAAAGTAATTTATACAATTGTATCCATTACTTTTTTTTTTCATTTAACATATTCAATTATTAAGTTTATCACATCATTCAAAATGCAATGTTATTAACATTAATTTAAAAAATAAAAGCATTACATTTTTTTTCATTTTTAAAATTTTAATGTCATACAGGATAAATTCTTTACTAATACTCAAGTGAATTTAAATTTTGTAATTTTTTCGATTGTCACCATGACTATAATGCAATTTGAAATGATTTATATAATATTAGTATACAAACATGTTAATTAAATAAACTCAAATACAATAAACTCTAATAAAAAGCTAACCCTCTCCCTTATAGAGTTATATGTTGGACCAATGTTAAAACTTAGGTTGCTATTAATAATATTCATCCACTAAAAAGTATTTTATACAATTCAGTCCATTACTTTTATTTTTGTTAATTTAAGATATTCATATTTTAAGTTTATTGTATCATTCAAAATGCAATAGTCTTAACATTAATTTAAACAATAAAAGCATTGCAGTTTTTCTTTTTAATTTTTAGAATTTTAATATCGTATAGGGATAAATGCTTTTTTAATACTCAAGCTAATTTAAATGTTGTAAGTTTTTTAATTCTTTCTATTACCACAATGCAATTTGAAATGATTTATATAATTTTGGTATACAAACATGTTAATTAAATAAACTCAAATACAATAAACTCTAATAAAAAGCTAACCCTCTCTCCTATAGAGTTATATGCTAGACTAACATTGAAACTTGGGTTGTTATTAACAATATTCATCCACTAAAAATTATTTTATACAATTCAATCCATTACTTTTATTTTTGTTAATTTATGATATTCATATTTTAAGTTTATTGCATCATTCAAAATGCAATAGTCTTAACATTAATTTAAATAATAAAAACATTACAATATTTTTTTAATTTTTAAAATTTTAATATTGTATAGAGATAAATGTTTTTTAATACTCAAGCTAATTTAAATGTTGTAATTTTTTTAATTATCTTAATTACCACAATGCAATTTGAAATAATTTATATAATTTTGGCATACAAACATGTTAATTATGTAAAAGTAAAAGTAATAGACTATAATAAAAAGTTAGCTAACTCCCCTCTAGAGAAATATGCTAGACAAAATATTAAATCTTCGAGTTACTTTTTTTAATATTCATCCATTAAAAAGTATTTTATTCAGTTGAGTCCATTACATTTACCCTAACTCATCTAACATATTCATATATTATATTTATCTCATCATTCAAAATGCAATATTATTAACAATAATTTAAAAAATAAAAACATTACATCATTTTTATTTTTAGTATTTAGTGTTGTACCGGGATAAATGCTTTTCTAATACCCAAGTAAATTTAAATTTTGTAATTTTTTTAATTGTCACCATTATCTCAATGCAATTTGAAATAATTTATATAATTTTAGTATACAGACATATTAATCAAATAAACTCAAATACAATGGACATTAATAAGAAGTTAGCCCACTCTTCTATATATGTGAACCAACATTAATGCTTAGAGTTGTTATTAATAATATTCATCCACTGAAGAGTATTTTATACAATTGAGTCTATTACTTTTATTTTTGTTCTTTTAACAATTCATATATTAAGTTTATCACATCATTAAAAATGCAATGTGATTGACATTAATTTAAAAAATATAAACATTACATTTTTTTAATTTTACAATTTGAATGTGATGCAAAGATAAATGCTTTTTTAATACTCAAGTGAATTTAAATTTTGTACCATTTTTTATTGTCACCATTACCACAATGCAATTTGAAATGATTTATATAATTTTACTATACAAACATGTTAATTAAATAAACTCAAATACAATGAACTATAATAAGAAGTTAGCCCACTACCCTATAGAGTTGTATGTTGCACCCAACGTTGAAGCTTGGAGTTGTTATTAATAATATTCATCCACTAAATAGTATTTTATACAATTGAGTTCATTACTTTTTTTTATTCATTTAACATATTCATTTATTAAGTTTATCATAGCATTCAATATACAATGTTATTGACATTTATTTTACAAAAAAAAAAGAAAAGAAAACATTACATTTTTTAATTTTTAAAATTTTAAAGTCATATAAGGATAAATTCTCTACTAATACTCAAGTGAATTTAAATTTTGTAATTTTTTTAATTGTCACCATTTCCACAATGCAATTTGAAATGATTTATATAATTTTATTATACAAACATGTTAAGTAAATAAACTTAATTACAATGGACTTTAAGAAGAAGTTAGCCCACTCCTCTATAGAGTTATATGTTGTACCCAATATTAAAGTTTAAGGTTGCTATTGATAATATTTATCAACTAAAAAGTATTTTATACAATTGAGTCCATTTTTTCTTTGTTCATTTATGATATTCATATTTTAAGTTTATCGCATCAATCAAAATGCGATGATATTAACATGAATTTAAAGAATAAAAATATTGCATTTTTTTTTTAATTTTTTGAATCATTGAGTTTGTATACAAACATGTTAGTTAAATAACTCAAATACATTGCACTCTAATAAGAAGTTAGCCCACTCCCCTATAAAGCTATAAGCTAAACCCAACATTGAATCTTGGGGTTGTTATTTATAATATTCATCCACTCAAGAGTATTTTATACAATTAAAACCATTACTTGTATTTTTCTTCAATTAAAATATTCATATTTTAAGTTTTTCTCATCATTCAAAATGCAATGGTATTAACAATAATTTTTTAAAAATAAAAATATTGCATTTTTTAATTTTTAGAATTTTAAAGTATTTTCAAGATAAATGCAGTGTAAATACTTAAGTGAATTTCAATTTTGTAATTTTTTTAATTCATCTATTATCACAATGCAATTTGATATGAATTTTATAATTCCAGTTTACAAACATATTAATTAAATAAAAAAAGTAAATGCAATTGATTCTAAATTTTGTAATTTTTTTAATTGTCTCTATTATCACAATGTAATTTGAAATGATTTATATAATTTTAGTACACAAACATATTAATTAAAAAAAAAAAAGCAAATGGGATGGGCTCTAATAAGAAGTTAGCTCACTCCCCGCTAGAGTTATATGCTTGACCTAACATTGAACCTTAGAGTTGTTATTTATAATATTTATCCACTAAAATATATTTTATACAATTGAGTCTATTACTTTTATTTTTGGTTAATTAACATATTTATATATTAAGTTTATCTCATTATTCAAAATTCAATGGTATTAACAATAATTTTAGAAAAATAAAAACATTACATTGTTTTAATTTTTAGAATTATAAAGTCTTATTAGGATAAATCCACTATTAATACTCAAGAGAATTTAAATTTTGTAATTTTTTTTAATTGTCTCCATTAGTACAATGCAATTTGACAAGATTTTTATAATTTTAATTTACAAATACATTAATTAAAAAAAAGCAACCACAATGGACTCTAAATTTTGTAATTTTTTTAATTGTATCCATTACTACAATGCAATTTGACATGATTTCAATAACTCTAGTTTACAAATATGTTAATTAAAAAAAAGAAAAAGAAAATACAATGAACTTTAAGGAGAAGTTACCCTACACCCCCTATAGCTATATGTTGGATCCAGCATTAAAGTTTAGGGTTGTTCTTTATAATATTTATCCACTAAAATATTTTTATATAATTGAGTTCATTACTTTTATTTTTGTTCAATTAACATATTCATATATTAAGTTTATCCCATCAATCAAAATGCAATAATATTAACAATAATTTAAAAAATAAAAACAATACATTTTTTAATTTTTAGAATTATAAATACTTATTAGGATAAATACACTATTAATACTAAAGTGAATTTAAATTTTGTAATTTTTTTAATTGTCTTCATTACCATAATGCAATTTGACATGATTTTTATAATTTTAGTTTTAAAATATATTAATTGAAAAAAAACGCAAATGTAACAGATTCTAATAAGAAATTACCCCACACCCCCTTAGAGCTATATGTTGGATTTAACATTAAAACTTGAGGTTGCTATTTATAATATTTATCCACTAAAATATATTTATATAATCAAGTCCATTACTTTTATTTTTGTTCAATTAGCATATTCATGTATTAAGTTTATCCTATCATTCAAAATGCAATAGTTTTAACAATAATTTTTAAAAAATAAAAACATTGCATTTTTTTAATTTTTAGAATTATAAAATCTTATTTGGATAAATGCACTATTAATACTCAAGAGAATTTAAATTTTACAATTTTTTTAATTGTTTTCATTACCATAATGCAATTTGACATGAGTTCTATAATTTTAATTTTCAAACATAATAATTTAAAAACAACAAATATAATGGACACTAAATTTTAAAAATTTTTTGATTGTCTCTATTATCACAATGCAATTTCAAATAATTTATATAATTTTAGTTTACAAACATATTAATTAACAAAAAAGCAAATGCAATAAATTGTAATAAGAAGTTAACCCACTTCCCCTTAGAGCTATATGCTCAACCCATCATTGAAACTTTGGGTTGTTATTTATCATATTACTCCACTAAAGAGTATTTAATACAATTGAGTCCATTACTATTATTTTTGTTCAATTATCATGTTCAAATATTAAATTTATTTCATCATTCAAAATGTAATGGTGTCAACAATAATTGAAAAAAGAAAGATATTGCATTTTTTAATTTTTAGAATTTTAAAGTATTTTCGGGATAAATGCTCTCTTAATGCTTAATTGAATTTAAATTTTGCAATTTTTGAATTATCTTCAATACTACAATGCAAGTTGACATGATTTATATAATTGTAGTATACAAACATATTAGTTAGAAAAAAAGAAAACAAATGCAATGAACTCTAATAAGAAGTTAACCCAAACCCCCTTATAACTATATGTTGGACTCAACATTGAATCTTGGGATTGCTATTTATAATATTTATCCACTGAAAAGTATTTTATACAATAGAGTCCATTACTTTTATTTTTGTTCAATTAACATATTCATATTTTAAGTTTATCTCATCATTCATAATGCAATGGTATTAACAATAATTTAAAAAAAAATAAAAACATTGCATTTTTTAATTTTTAGAATTATCAAGTCTTATTAGGAAAAATGCACAGTTAATATTCAAGTGAAATTAAATTTTGTAATTTTTATATATATCTCCATTACCACAATGCAATTTGACATGATTTCTATAACTTTAATTTGCAAGTATATTAATTAAAAAAAAAAAGCAAATCTAATGGACAATAATGAGAAGTTAGCCTATACCCACCCCAGAGTAATATGTTTGACCCAACATTGAAGATTAGGGTTGTTATTTCCAATATTCATTCATTAAAAAATATTTTATGCATTTGAGTCCATCACTTTTATTTTTGTTCAATTAATATATTCATATATTAAGTTTATCTCATCATTTAAAATGTAATGGTATCAAAAAAAAAATTTAAAAAGATAAAACATTGCATTTTTTAATTTTTAGAATTATAAATGCTTACTAGGATAAATAAACTATTAATATTCAAGTGAATTTAAATTTTGTAATTTTGTTAATTATCTCTTTTACCACAATGCAATTTGACAAGATTTCTATAGTTTTAGTTAATAAACACATTCATTTAAAAAAAGCAAATGTAATTGACTCTAAATTTTGTAATTTTTTTAATTGTTTTCATTACCACAATGCAATTTGACATGATTTAGTTTACAAACATATTAATTAAAAAAAGCAATAGCAATAGACTATAAATTTTGTAATTTTTTAATTACCTCCATTACCACAATCCAATTTGAAATTGTTTATATAATTTTAGTATACAAACATATTAATTAAAAAACAAGCAAATATAATGGATTATAATAAAAAGTTACCTCATTCCCCTTTAGAACTCTATGCTAGACCCAAAATTGAATCTTGGGATTACTATTTATAATATTCATCCACTCAAAAGTATTTTAACAATTGAGTCTATTACTTTTATTTTTATTCAATTAACATATTCATATTTTAAGTTTATCTCCTCATTCAAAATGCAATGGCATTAATAATAATTTTTAAAAAGTAAAAACATTGCATTTATTTTAATATTTAGAATTATTAAGCCTTATTAGGATAAATGCACTATTAATATTCAAGTGAATTTAAATTTTATAATTTTTTTAATTGTCTCCATTACCACAATCCAATTTGAAATTATTTATATAATTTTACTATACAAACATATTAATTAAAGAACAAGCAAATGCAATGGATTGTAATAAAAAGTTACCCCATACCCTTTTATAGTTATATGTTGAACTCAACATTGAATCTTAGAGTTGCTATTTATAATATTCATCCACTAAAGAGTATTTTATACAATTGGGTCCATTACTTTTATTTTTGTTTAATTAATATATTCATATTTTAAGTTTATCTCATCATTTACAATGCAATGATATTAACAAAAATTTAAAAAAAATGAAAACATTGCATTTATTTTAATATTAAGAATTATTAAGTCTTATAAGAATAAAAACATTGTTAATAGTCAAGTGAATTTAAATTTTGTAATTTTTTTAATTGTCTCTAATACCATAATGCAATTTCACATGATTTTTATAATTTTATATTACAAACATATTAATTAGAAAAAATCAAATGCAATGAACTATAAATTTGGTAATTTTTTTAATTGTCTCCATTACGACAATGCAATTTAAAATGATTTACATTATTTTGAACAAATAAATTAAAGAACAAGCAAATTCAATGAACTATAATAAAAAGTTACTACACTCCCCCTTAAAGCTCTATGTTGGACCCAACATTGAATCTTAGGGTTGCTATTTATAATATTTATCCACTCGAGTATTTTATACAATTGAGTCCATTACTTTTATTTTTCTTCAATTAACATGTTCATATTTTAAGTTTATCTCATCATTAAAATGAAATGGTTTTAACAATAATTTTTAAAAAAATAAAATCATTGCATTTTTGTATTTTTAGAATTATAAAATCTTATTAAGATAAATGCACTATTAACACTTAAGTGAAGTCAAATTTTATAATTTTTTTTAATTGTCTCCAATACCACAATGCAATTAGACATGATTTTTAGAATTTTAATTTACAAACATATTAATTAGAAAAGACCAAATGCAACGGACTATAAATATTGTAATTTTTTAAAATTGTCTCCATTATCACAATGCAATTTGAAATAATTTATATAATTTTAGTATACAAACATAATAAATATAAAAAAAAAAAAGCAAATGGAATGGACTCTAATAAGAAATTAGCCCACTCTCCACTAGAGTTATATGCTCGACTTAGCATTGAACTTTAGGGTTATTATTTATAATATTTATCCATTAAAAATATTTTATAAAATTAAGTTCATTACTTTTATTTTTGTTCAATTAACATATTCATATATTAAGTTTATCTCATCATTCAAAATGCAATGCTATTAACAATAACTTAAAATATAAAAACATTTCATTTTTTTTAATTTTTAGAATTTTAAAGTATTTTCAAGATAAATGCAGTATAAATACTCAAGTGAATTTCAATTTTGTAATTTTTTAATTGCCTCCATTGCCACAGTGCAATTTGACATGAATTTTATAATTTCAGTTTACAAACATATTAATTAAAAAAAAAAAAAGCAAATGCAATTGACTTTAAATTTTGTAATTTTTTAATTGTCTCCATTACCACAATGCAATTTGAAATAATTTATATAATTTTAGTATACAAACATATTAAATCAAAAAAAGCAAATGGGATGGACTCTAATAAGAAGTTAGCCCACTCTCCCTTAGAGTTATATGCTCAACTTAACATTGAACCTTAAAATTGCTATTTATAATATTTATCCACTAAAAAATATTTTATAAAATTAAGTCCATTACTTTTATTTTTGTTTAATTAACATATTCATATATTAAGTTTATCTCATCATTCAAAATGCAATGGTTTTGACAATAATTTAAAAAATAAAATAAAATCATTGCATTTTTTAAATTTTTATAATTATAAGTCTTATTAGGATAAATACACTATTAATACTCAAGTGAATTTAAATTTTGCAATTTTTTTTTTAATTTTCTCTATTACCACAATGCAATTAGATATGATTTCTAGAATTTTAGTTTACAAAATTATTAATTAGAAAAAACCAAATTCAATGGACTATAAATTTTGTAATTTTTTTCATTGTCTCCATTACCACAATGCAATTTCAAATGATTTTTATAATTTTAGTACACAAATATATTAATTAAGAAAAAGCAAAAGCGATAAACTCTAAAAAGCTAACCCACTCCCTCATAAAGTTATATGCTTGACCCATCATTAAACCTTTATGATGTTATTTATCATGTTCATCCACTAAAAATTATTTTATATAATTGAGTCCATTACTATTATTTTTGTTCAATTAACATATTCATATATTAAATTTATCTCATCATTCAAAATGCAATACTATTAACAATAACTTAAAAAATAAAAACATTTCATTTTTTAATTTTTAGAATTTTAAAGTATTTTCAGGATAAATGCACTGTAAATACTCAAGTGAATGTCAATTTTGTAATTTTTTTAATGTCCTCCATTACCATAATTCAATTTGATATGAATTCCATAATTTTAGTTTACAAACATATTAATTAAGAAAAAACAAATGCAATTGACTCTAAATTTTGTAATTTTTAAATTGTCTCCATTACCACAATGCAATTTGAAATGATTTATATAATTTCAGTATACATACATATTAATAATAAAAAAAAAAAAAGCAAATGAGATGGACTTTAATAAGAAACTAGCCCACTCCCCCTAAGAGCTATATGCTCGACCTAGCATTGAACCTTGAGGTTACTATTTATAATATTAATCCACTAAAATATATTTTTTACAATTGTATCCATACTTTTATTTTTGCTTAATTAACATATTCATATATTAAGTTTATCTTTTCATTTAAAATGTTATGGTTTTAACAATAATTTTTAAAAAATAAAAACATTGTATTTTTTTAATTTTTGAATTATAAAGTCTCATTAGGATAAATGCACTATTAATATTCAAGTGAATTTAAATTTTGTAATTTCTTTTAATTTCTCTATTATCGCAATGCAATTTGACATGATTTCTATAATTTTAATTTACAAACATATTAATTAAAAAAAAAAAACCAAAAGCAATGGACAATAATGAGAAGTTAACCCGCACCCACCTTAAAGCTATATGTTAGACCCATCATTGAAACTTGGGGTTTCTATTTCTAATATTCATCCACTAAAAATATTTTATTGAATTAAGTCTATCACTTTTATTTTTGTTTAATTAATATATTCATATATTAAGTTTATCTCATCATTCAAAATGCAATGGTATTAAAAATTATTTTAAAAAAACAAAAGCATTGCCTTTTTTATATTTTTAGAATTATAAATGCTTACTAGGATAAATGCATTATTAATATTCAAGTGAATTTAAATTTTGTAATTCTCTTAATTGTCTCTTTTACCACATTTCAATTTGACATGATTTTTGTAATTTTAGTTTACAAACACATTAATTTAAGAGAAGCAAATATAGTCGACTCTAAATTTTGTAATTTTTTTAATTATCTTAATTACCACAATGCAATTTAAGATGATTTCTATAATTTTAGTTTACAAACATATTAATTTAAAAAAATGCAAATGCAATGGAGTATAAAATTTGTAACTTTTTTAATTGCCTCTGTCATTATGATGCAATTTAAAATGATTTATATAATTTTACTATACAAACACATTAATTAAAAAACAAGCAAATGCAATGAACTCTAATAAGAAGCTAGCCCACTCCCCTTCAGAGCTATATGCTGGATCCAGCATTAAAGTTTTAGGATGCAATTTATCATAATCATCCATTAAAAAGTACTTTATACAATTGAGTCTATTACTATTTTTTTTGTTTAATTAACATATTTATATATTAAATTTATCTCTTCATTCAAAATGCAATGGTATTAACAATATCTTAAAAAAATAAAAACATTGCATTTTTTTAATTTTAAGAATTTTAAAGTATTTTTGGGATTAATGCTCTATTAATACTCAAGTGAATTTAAATTTTGTAATTTTTTAAATTATTTTCATTACCATAATGCAAGTTGATAAGCTTTCTATAATTTTAGTATACAAACATATGAATTAAAAAAAAACAAAGAAAAGAAAATGCAATGGAATCAATACAAACACATTAATTAAAAAACAAATAGCAAATATAATGGACTCTAATAAAAAGCTAGCTCACTCCCCCCCTAGAGCTATATTCTCGACCTAGCATTGAAGTTTTAGGATGCTATTTATCATTTTCATCTACTAAAAGGTATTTTATACAATTAAGTCTATTACCATTGTTTTTGTTCAATTAACGCATTCATATTTTAAGTTTATCTTATCTTTCAAAATGCAATGATATTAAAAATAATTTTAAAAAATAAAAATAGTGCATTTTTTACATTTTTAGAATTATAAATGCTTACTAGAATAAATGCACTGTTAATGATTAAGTGAATTTTAATTATGTAATTTTTTTAATTATCTTTATTACTACAATGCAATTTGAATTAATTTATATAATTTTAGTGTACAAACATATTAATTAAAAAAAAAGTAAATACAATAGACTCTAATGAGAAGTTAACCTACATCCCCTAAGCTATAAATTAGACCCAACATTGAAACTTGGGGTTGTTATTTATAATATTCATCCATTAAAAAATATTTTATACGATTAAAACCATCACTTTTATTTCTGTTCAATTAACATATTCATATACTAAATTTATCTCAATATTCAAAATGCAATGGTATTAAAAATAATTTTAAAAAAATAAAAACAGTGCATTTTTTACATTTTTAGAATTATAAATGCTTACTAGAATAAATGCATTGTTAATGATTAAGTGAATTTTAATTATATAATTTTTTTAATTATCTTTATTACTATAATGCAATTTGAATTAATTTATATAATTTTAGTGTACAAACATATTAATTAAAAAAAAAGTAAATACAATAGATTCTAATGAGAAGTTAACCTACATCCCCTGAGCTATAAATTAGACCCAACATTGAAACTTGTGGTTGTTATTTATAATATTCATCCACTAAAAAATATTTTATACAATTAAAACCATCACTTTTATTTCTGTTCAATTAACATATTCATATACTAAGTTTATCTCAATATTCAAAATGCAATGGTATTAAAAATAATTTTAAAAAAATAAAAACAGTACATTTTTTACATTTTTAGAATTATAAATGCTTACTAGAATAAATGCACTGTTAATGATTAAGTGAATTTTAATTATGTAATTTTTTTAATTATCTTTATTACTACAATGCAATTTGAATTAATTTATATAATTTTAGTGTACAAACATATTAATTAAAAAAAAGTAAATACAATGGACTCTAATGAGAAGTTAACCTACACCCCCTGAGCTATAAATTAGACCCAACATTGAAATTTGGGGTTGTTATTTATAATATTCATCCACTAAAAAATATTTTATACAATTAAAACCATCACTTTTATTTCTGTTCAATTAACATATTCATATACTAAGTTTATCTCAATATTCAAAATGCAATGGTATTAACAATAATTTTAAAAAAATAAAAATAGTGTGTTTTTTAATTTTTAGAATTATCAATGCTTACTAGGTTAAATGTACTGTTAATAATCAAGTGAATTTAAATTTTATAATTTTTTTAATTGTCTCCATTACCATAACTCAATTTGACATGATTTCTAAAATTTTAGCTTATGAACATATTAATTAAAAAAAAAAAGAGCAAATGCAATAAATTTTAATAAGAAGTTAATCAAGACCCGCCCTAAAGCTATATGTTAAACCTTGCATCGAAGTTTGGGATTACTATTTCTAATATTCATCTACTAAAAATATTTTATGCAATTAAGTCCATCACTTTTATTTTTGGTCAATTAACATATTCATATTAAGTTTATCTCATCATTCAAAATGCAATGGTTGTAAAAATAATTTTAAAAAAAGAAAAACGTTGCATTTTTTAATTTTTAGAATTATAAATGATTAATAGGATAAATGCACTCTTAATCTTCATGTGAATTTAAATTTTGTAATTCTTTTAATTGTCACCATAATGCAATTTGACATGATTTCTATAATTTTAGTTTACAAACATACTAATTAAAAAAAGCAAATGCTATGGACTTTAATGAAAAGTTAACCAACACCCACCCTAGAGCTATATGCTGGACCTAGTATTGAAACTTCGGGTTGCTATTACTAATATTCATCCCCTAAAAAATATTTTATACAGTTAAGTCCCTCACTTTTATTTTTGTATATTAAGCTTATCTCATCATTCAAAATGCAATGGTAGTAAAAATAATTTTAAAAAAATAAAAATATTGCATTTTTTATTTTTAAAATTATAAATGCTTAATAGGATAAATGCACTATAAATAATCATATGAATTTGAAATTTATAATTTTTTGAATTGTCTTCTTTACCATAATACAATTTGACATGATTTCTATAATTTTAGTTTATGAACATACTAATTAAAAAAAGCAAATGTTATGGACTTTAATGAGAAGTTAATCGACACCCACCCTAGAGCTATATGTTGGACCTAGCATCGAAACTTGGGGTCGCTATTTCTAAAATTCATCCCCTAAAAAATATTTTATGCAATTAAGTCCCTCACTTTTATTTTTGCCTAATTAACATATTCATATATTAAGTTTATCTCATCATTCAAAATGCAATGGTAGTAAAAATAATTTTAAAAAATTAAAAACATTGCATTTTTTTACTTTTAGAATTATAAATGCTTAATAGGATAAAAGAACTATTAATAATCATGTCAATTTAAATTTTTTAATTCTTTTAATTGTCTCCATTACCACAATGCAATTTGACATGATTTCTATAATTTTAGTTTACAAACATACTAATTAAAAAAAAAAATGCTATGGACTTTAATGAGAAGTTAACCGACACCCACCCTAGAGTTATATGATGGACCTAGCATTGAAACTTGGGGTTGCTATTTCTAAAATTCATCCCCTAAAAAATATTTTATGCTATTAAATCCCTTATTTGTATTTTTGCTTAATTAATATATTCATATATTAAGTTTATCTCATCATTCAAAATACAATGGTATTCAAAATAATTTTAAAAAAAGAAAAACATCACATTTTTTAATTTTTAGAATTATAAATGCTTAATAGGATAAATGCACTGTAAATAATCATATGAATTTGAATTTTGTAATTTTTTTAATTATCTTTTTTACCACAATGCAATTTAACTTGATTTTTATAATTTTAGTTTATGAACATATTAACTAAAAAAAGCAAATGTTATGGAATATAAATTTTGCAATTTTTTTACTTGTCTCCATTACCACAATTTAATTTGAAATGATTTACATAATTTTAGTAAACAAACATATTAATTAAAAAAAGTAAATGTGATGGACTCTAATGAAAAGTGAACTCACTCCCCTCTAGAGCTATATGCTCGACCTAGCATTGAACCTTGGGATTGTTATTGATAATATTCATCCATTCAAAAATATTTTATATAATTGAGTCCATTACTTTTATTTTTGTTCAATTAACATATTCATGTACTAAGTTTATATTATCATTCAAAATGCAATGATAATAATAATAATTTTTAAAAAATAAAACAGTGCACTTTTTTCTTTTTTAATTTTTAGAATTATAAATGTTTACTAGGATAAATGCATTGTTAATAATCAAGTGAATTTAAATTTTGTAATTTTATTAATTATCTTTATTACCACAATGCAATTCGACATAATTTCTATAATTTTAGTTTACAAACATATTAATTACAAAAAAGCAAATGCAATGAACTATAAATTTTGTAATTTTTTTAATTGTCTCCATTACCACAATATAATTTGACATAATTTCTATAATTTTAGTTTACAAAGATATTAATTACAAAAAAGTAAATGCAATGGACTATAAATTTTGTAATTTTTTTAATTGTCTCCATTACCACAATGCAATTTGACATGACTTCTATAATTTAAGTTTACAAAGATATTAATTACAAAAAAGCAAATGCAATGGACTATAAATTTTGTAATTTTTTTAATTGTCTCTATTACCACAATGCAATTTGACATGAATTCTATAATTTTAGTATACAAACATATTAATTAAAAAAAAAAGCAAATATGTTGGACTCTAATAAGAAGTTAACCCACTCCCCCTTAGAGCTATATGCTCGACTTATTATTGAACCTTGGGGTTAGTATTTAGAATATTCATCTCCTAAATAATAGTTTATACAATTGAGTCTATTACTTTTATTTTTGTTCAATTAACATATTTATGTATTAAGTTTATCTCATCATTCAAAATGCAATGGTTTTAACAATAATTTAAAAAAAAAGCATTGCATTTTTTTAATTTTTACAATTATAAAGTCTTACTAGGATAAATACACTACTAATATTCAAGTGAATTTAAAATTTGTAATTCTTTTAATTGTCTTTATTACCACAATGCAATTTGACATGATTTCTATAATTTTAGTTTACAAACATATTAATTAAATCAAAATAAATGCAATAGACTCTAATGAGAAGTTAAACAACACCTACCTTAGAGCTATATGCTGGACCCAGTATTGAAACGTGGGGTTGCGATTTGTAATATTCAGCGACTAAAAAATATTTTATGCAATTAAGTCCATCACTTTTATTGTAGTTTAATTAACATATTCATATATTAAATTCATCTCATAATTCAAAATGCAATGGTGGTAAAAACAATTTTAAAGAAATAAAAACATTGCCTTTTTTTACTTGTTAGAATTTTAAAGTATTTTCGGGATAAATGCACTATTAATACTCATGTGAATTTAAATTTTGTTATTTTTATAATTGTTTCCATTACCAAAATGCAATTTAAGATGATTTCTATAATTTTATTTAACAAACATATTAATTAAAAAAAAAGTGCAAATGTAATGGACACTAATAAGAAGTTAGCCCACTCATCCCTAGAGCTATATGCTCAACCTAGCATTGAAGTTTTGGGTTGCTATTTATCATATTCATCCACTAAAGATTATTTTATACAATTCAGTCTATTACTATTATTTTTGTTCAATTAACATATTCATATATTAAGTTCATCTCATAATTCAAAATGCAATGGTAGTAAAAATAATTTTAAAGAAATAAAAACATTGTATTTTTTTAATTTTAGAATTTTAAAGTATTTTTGGGATAAATGCTTTGTTAATATTCAAGTGAATTTAAATTTTGTAAGTCTTTTAATTATCTCCATTACCACAATGCAATTTGACATGATTTCTATAATTTTAGTTTACAAACATATTAATGAAAAAAAAAAAAGGCAAATGCAATGGACTCTAACGAGAAATTAATCGACACCCACCCTACAAGTATATGTTAGACCTAACATTGAAGCTTTAGCTTGCTACTTCTAATATTCACCCACTAAAAAATATTTTATGCAATTAAGTCCATCACTTTTATTTTTGTTCAATTAATATATTCATATATTAAGTTCATCTCATAATTCAAAATGCAATGGTAGTAAAAATAATTTTAAAGAAATAAAAACATTGCATTTTTTTAATTTTTAGAATTTTAAAGTATTTTCGAGATAAATTCTCTATTAATACTCAAAAGAATTTAAATTTTGTAATTTTTTTAATTGTCCCATTACCATGAAGCAATTTGATATGACTTCTATAATTTTTGTTTACAAACATACTAATTAAGAAAAAAAAAAAAAGGAAAATGCAGTGGACTCTAATAAGAAGTTAATCAACATATGCACTCGAGTTACATGTTAGACCAAACATCGAAGCTTCAAGTTGCTACTTTTAATATTCATGCACTAAAAAAACTTTTATGCAATTAAGTCCATCACTTTTATTTTTGTTTAATTAACATATTCATGTATTAAGTTCATCTCATTATTCAAAATGCAATGGTAATAAAAATTAATTTTAAAAAAATAAAAACATTACATTTTTTTAACTTTTAGAATTATAAATGCTTACTAGGATAAATGCACTAATAATACTCAAGTGAATTTAAATTTTGAAATTGTTTTAATTGTCTCCATTACTATAATGCAATTTGACGTGATTTCTATAATTTTATTTTACAAACATATTAAAGAAAAAAAGCAACTGTAATAGACTTTAAATTTTGTAATTTTTTTAATTGTATTCATTATCACAATGTAATTTGAAATGATTTATATAATTTTACTATAGAAACATTTTAATAAAGTGTTCTAGGAATAAATGCATTGTCAATAATCAGTTGAATTTAAATTTTGCAATTTTTCTAACTGTCTCATTTGCCACAATGCAATTTGAAAAGATATATATAATTTTAGTTTACAAACATATTACTTAAGAAAAGCAAATGCAACGGAGTATAATAGGAAGTTTTCTTACTCCCCTCTAGAGATATATGCTTGACCCAACATTTAAACTTGGTATTGCAAGTTATAATATTTATCCACTAAAGTGTATTTTATTACACTTATTACAATTAAATCCATTACTTATATTTTTGTTCGATTAATATATCCAATTATTATGTTTTTTTCACCATTTAAAATGCAATGGTATTAATAATAAATTTAAAAATCAAAACATTGCATTTTTTTAATTTTTAGAATTTTAAAGTCTTATAGAGATAAATGCATTGTCAATAATCAGTTGAATTTAAATTTTGTAATTCTTTTAATTGTCTCCTTCGCCACAACATAATTTGAAATGAATTAAATAATTTTACTCCACAAACATATTACTTAAGAAAAAGCAAATGCAATGGACTATAATAAGAAGTTTTCCCACTCCCCTCTAGAGATATATGCTTGACCTAACATTCAAACTTATGATTGCTCTTCATAATATTCATCCATTAAAGTGTATTATATACAATTGAGTCAATTACCTGTATTTTTGTTCAATTAACATATTAATTATTATGTTTATCTCACCATTCAAAATGCAATGGCATTAACAATAAAATTAAAAATCAAAACATTGTATTTTTTAATTTTTAGAATTTTAAAGTGTTCTAGGGATAAATGCATTGTAAATATTTAGTTGAATTTAAATTTTGTAATTTTTCTAATTTCTCCTTTGCCACAAGGCAATTTGAAATGATTTATATAATTTTAGACTACAAACATTTTACTTAAAAAAAATAAATGCAATGTACTCTAATAAGAAGTTTTTCCACTCCTCTCTAGAGACATATCTATGATCCAACAATGAAACTTGAGATTGCTCTTTATAATATTGATCCACTAAAGTGAATTTTATCCAATTGAGTCGATTACTTGTATTTTTGTCCAATCAACAATTATTATGTTTTTCTCATCATTCAAAATGCAATGGCATTAATAAAAAATTAAAATCAAAACATTGCATTTTTTCAATTTTTAGAATTTTAAAGTCTTCTAGGGATAAATGCATTGTCAATAATTAGTTGTATTTAAATTTTTTAATTTCCCTAATTGTCTCCTTTGCCATAATGCAATTTCAAATGATTTATATAATTTTAGTCTACAAACATATTACTTAAGAAAAAGCAAATGCAATGAACTCTAACAAGTTTTCCAATTCCCCTCTAAAGATATATGCTTCACCCAACATTAAAGTTGAGATTGCTATTTATAATATTCATCTACTAAAATGTATTTTATATAGTTAAGTCCATTACATTTTGTTTAATTAATAGATTGAATTATTATGTTTTTCTCATAATTCAAATTTTAAAGGCATTAACAATAAATTTAAAAATGAAAACATCAAATTTTTTCAATTTTTAGAATTTTAAAGTCTTTTGGGGATAAATCCATTGTCAAGAACCAGTTGAATTTAAATTTTGTAATTTTTCTCATTATCTCCTTTGCCACAAGGCAATTTTAAATGATTTATATAATTTTAATCTACAAATATATTACTTAAGAAAAGCTAATGAAATGGACTCTAATAAGAAGTTTTCGCACTTTCCTCTAGAGATATATCCATGATCCAACATTGAAACTTGGGATTGCTATTTATAATATTGATCCCCTAAAGTGTATTTTATATAATTGAGTAGATTACCTATATTTTTTCTTCAATTAGCAAATTCAATTAGTATGTTTCTCTCACCATTCAAAATGTAATGGTATTAACAATTAATTTAAAAATTAAAACATTGAATTTTTTTCATTTATAGAATTTTAAAAATCTTATAAGGATAAATGAATTATGAATAATCAGTTCAATTTAAATTTTGTAATTTTTTTAATTGTCTCCTTTGCCATAATGTAATTTGAAATGATTTATATAATTTTAGACTATAAACATATTACTTAAGAAAAAGCAAATGCAATGGATTCTAATAAGAAGTTTACCACTTCCCTCTAGAGAGATATGCTTGATGTAACATTGAAGTATAAGATTGCTCTTTATAATATTGATCCACAAAAGTGAATATTATACAATTGAGTCAATTACCTTTATTTTTTGTTAAATTAATATATTCAATTATTATGTTTTTCTCACCATTCAAAATGCAATGACATTAATAATAAATTTAAAACTCAAAACATTGTATTTTTTCAATTTTTAGAATTTTAAAGCCTTATGGAGATAAATCAATTTTGAATAATCAATCGAATTTAAATTTTGTGATTTTTTTAATTGTGTCCTTTGCCCCAATGCAATTTGAAATGATTTGTATACTTTTAGACTACAAACATATCACTTAAGAAAAAGCAAATGCAATGGACAATAATAAGAAGTTTTCCCACTCCCCTCTAAAGATATATGCCTCACCAAACATTGAAACTTGAGATTACTATTTATAATTTTCATCCACTACGGTGAATTTTATACAATTAAGTTCATTACATGTATTTTTGTTCAATCAAAATATTAAAATATTATGTTTTCCTCACCCTTCAAAATGAAATGGCATTAACAATAAATTTAAAAACCAAAACATTGCATTCTTTTCAATTTTTAGAATTTTAAAATCTTCTAGGGATAAATGTATTTGTCAATAATCAATTGAATTTAAATTTTGTAATTTTTTAATTGTCTCATTTGTCACCATGCAATTTTCAATGATTTATATAATTTTAGACTACCAATAAATTACCTAAGAAAAAGCAAGTGCAATGGACTATATTAAGAAGTTTTCACACTTCCCTCTAGAGATATATGCTTCACCTAACATTGATGCTCAGAATTGCTATTTATAACATTCATCCACTAAAGTTTATTTCATACAATTGAGTCAATTACTAGTATTTTTGTTCATTTAAAATATTCAAAGATTATATTTTTCTTACCATTCAAAATGCATTAATATTAGCAATAAATTTAAAAATCAAAACATTGAATTTTTTTCAATTCTAGAATTTTAAAGTCATATAAGGAAAAATGGATTGTGAATAATCAATTGAATTTAAATTTTGTAATTTTTTAATTGTCTCCTTTGCCACAAATCAATTTCAAATGATTTATATAATTTTATACTACCAACAAATTACTTAAGAAAAAGCAACTGCAATGGACTATAATAAGAAGTTTTCACACTCCCCTTTACAGATATCTGCTTCACCCAACATTGAAACTTGAGATTGCTATTTATAATATTCATCCTCTATGGTGTATTTTACACAATTAAGTTCATTAATTGTATTCTTGTTCAATTTAAAAATTCAAATATTATGTTTTTCTCACCATTCAAAATGAAATGACATTAACAATAAATTTAAAAACCAAAACATTGCATTTTTTCACTTTTTAGAATTTTAAAATCTTCTAGGGATAAATGCATTGTCAATAATCAATTGAATTTAAATTTTGTAATTTTTTTAATTGTCTCTTTTGCCACAATGCAATTTGAAATGATTTATAATTTTTGACCACAAACAAATTACTTAAGAAAAAGCAAGTGCAATGGACTATAATAAGAAGTTTTCCCACTCCCTATTAGAGACATATGCTTCACCCAACATTAAAGCTTGGAATTGTTATTTATAACATTTATCCACTAAAGTGTATTTCATACAATTCAGTCAATTACCTGTATTTTTGTTCATTTAAAATATTTAAAGATTAAGTTTTTCTCACCATTCCAAATGCATTAATATTAGCAATAAATTTAAAAATCAAAACATTGAAATTTTTTTAGTTATAGAATTTTAAAGTCATATAAAGAAAAATGAATTATGAATAATCAGTTAAATTTAAATTTTGTAATTTTTTAATTGTTTCCATTGTCACCACGCAATTTCAAATGTTTTACATAATTTTAAACTGCCAACAAATTACTTAAGCAAGTGCAATAAACTATAATAAGAAGTTTTCCCACTGCCCTTTAGATATATATGTTTCACCCAACATTGAAACTTGGAAATGCTATTTATAACATTCATCCACTAAAGTGTATTTCATACAATTGAGTCAATTACCTGTATTTTTGTTAATTTAAAATATTCAAAGATTTCATTTTTCTAAACATTGAAAATTCATTAATATTAGCAATAAATTTAAAAATCGAAACATTAAATTTTTCCCATTTATACAATTTTATAGTCATATAGGGAAAAAATGGATTGTGAATAATCAGTTGAATTTAAATTTTGTAATTTTTTAATTTTCTCCCTTTCCACAATGTAATTTCAAATGATTTATATAATTTTAGACTACCAACAAATTACTTAAGAAAAAGCAAGTGCAATGATTTATAGTAAGAAGTTTTCCCACTCCCCATTAGAGACATATGCTTCACCCAACATTAAAGTTTGGAATTTCTATTTATAACATTCATCCACTAAAGTGTATTTCATACAATTGAGTCAATTACCTATATTTTTGTTAATTTAAAATATTCAAAGATTTCATTTTTCTCACCATTCAAAATGCATTAATATTAGTAATAGATTTAAAAATTGAAACATTGAATTTTTCTCATTTATAGAATTTTAAAGTCATATATGGAAAAATGGATTGTGAATAATCAGTTGAATTTAAATTTTATAATTTTTTAATTTTATCCTTTGCCACAATGCAATTTCAAGTGATTTATATAATTTTAGACTACCAACAAATTACTTAAGAAAAAACAAGTGCAATGGATTATAATAAGAAGTTTTCCCACTCTCCTCTAGATATATATGCTTCATCCAGCACTAATGCTCAGAATTGCTATTCATAACATTCATCCACTAAAGTGTATTTCATACAATTGAGTTAATTACTTCTATTTTTGTTCATTTAAAATATTCAAAGATTATGTTTTTCTTACCATTCAAAATGCATTAATATTAGTAATAAATTTAAAAATCAAAACATTGAATTTTTTTTCATTTACAGAATTTTAAAGTCATATAGGGAAAATGGATTGTGAATATTCAATTGAATTTAAATTTTGTAAATTCTTAATTGTCTTCATTGTCACTGCACAATTTCAAATGATTTACATAATTTTAGACTACCAACAAATTACTTAAGAAAAAGCAAGCGCAATGGAATATAATAAGAAGTTTTTGTACTCCCCTATAGAGATATATGCTCCACCCAACATTGAAATTTTGAATTGCTATTTATAACATTCATCCACTAAAGTGTATTTCATACAATTGAGTCAATTACATATATTTTTGTTAATTTAAAATATTTAAAGATTTCATTTTTCTCACCATTGAAAATGCATTAATATTAGCAATAAATTTAAAAATTGAAACATTGAATTTTTCTCATTTATATAATTTTAAAGTCATATAAGGAAAAATGGATTGTGAATAATCAGTTGAATTTAAATTTTGTAATTTTTTTATTTTCTCCTTTGCCATAATGCAATTTCAAATGATTTATATAATTTTAGACTACTAATAAGTTACTTAAGAAAAAGCAACGGCAATGGATTGTAACAAGAAGTTTTCGCACTCCCCTCTAGAGATATATACTTCACCCAACATTGAAGTTTGGAATTGCTATTTATAACATTCATCCACTAAAGTGTATTTCATACAATTGAGTCAATTACCTGTATTTTTGGTAATTAAAAATACTTAAAGATTTCATTTTTCTCACCATTGAAAATGCATTAATATTAGCAATAAATTGAAAAATCGAAACATTGAATTTTTCTCATTTATAGAATTTTAAAGTCATATAGGAAAAAATGGATTATGAATAATCAATTGAATTTAAATTTTGTAATTTTTTAATTTTCTCCCTTGCCACAATGCAATTTCAAATGATTTATATAATTTTAGACTATCAATAAATTACTAAAGGAAAAGCAAGTGCAATGAACTATAATAAGAAGTTTTCCCATTCCCTATTAGAGATATATGCTTCACCCAACATTAAAGTTTAGAATTGCTATTTATAACATTCATCCACTAAAATGTATTTCATACAATTGAGTCAATTACCTATATTTTTGTTAATTTAAAATATTCAAAGATTTTGTTTTTCTCACCATTGAAAATGCATTAATATTAGCAATAAATGTAAAAATGAAAACATTGAATTTTTCTCATTTATAGAATTTTAAAGTCATATAGGGAAAAATAGATTGTGAATAATCAATTGAATTTAAATTTTGTAATTTTTTAATTTTCTCCTTTGCCACAATGCAATTTCAAATGATTTATATAATTTTAGACTGCCAATAAATTACTTAAGAGAAAGCAAGTGCAATGAACTATAATAAGAAGTTTTCCCATTCCCCATTAGAGACATATGCTTCACCCAACATTAAAGTTTAGAATTGCTATTTATAACATTCATCCACTAAAGTGTATTTCATATAATTGAGTCAATTACCTATATTTTTGTTAATTTAAAATATTCAAAGATTTTGTTTTTCTCACCATTGAAAATGCATTAATATTAGCAATAAATGTAAAAATTGAAACATTGAATTTTTCTCATTTATAGAATTTTAAAGTCATATAGGGAAAAATGGATTGTGAATAATCAGTTGAATTTAAATTTTGTAATTTTTTAATTGTCACCATGAAATTTCAAATGATTTATATAAATTTAGACTACCAACAAATTACTTAAAAAAAAGCAAGTGCAATGGACTATAATAAGAAATTTTTGCACTCCCGTCTAGTGATATATGCTTTGTCCAACATTGAAACTTGAGATTGTTATTTATAATATTCATCCTATAAGATGTATTTTGTAGAATTAAGTTCATTACCTATATTTTTGTTCAATTAAAATATTCAAGTTTAATGTTTTTCTTACCATTCAAAATGAAATGGTATTGACAAAAAATTTATAAACCAAAACATTTCATTTTTGAATTTTTAGAATTTTAAAGTTTTATAGGGATAAATGCATTGTTAATAATCAATTGAATTTAAATTTTGTAATTTTTTTAATTATCTCCTTTGCCACAATGCAATTTGAAATGATATATAATTTTTTACTACAAATAAATTAGTTAAGAAAAAGCAAGTGCAATGGACTATAATAAGAAGTTTTCCCACTCCCCTTTAGAGATATATCCTTCACCCACCATTGAAGCTTGGAATTGCCATTTATAACATTCATCCACTAAAGTGTATTTCATACAATTAAGTCTATTAACTATATTTTTGGTAATTTAAATTATTCAAAATTATATTTTTCTCACTATTCAAAATTCATTAATATTAGCAATAAATTTAAAAATCAAAACATTGAACTTTTCATGTATAGAATTTTGAAGTCATATAGGGAGAAATGATTGTGAATAATTAGTTGAATTTAAATTTTGTAATTTTTTAATTGTCTCCTTTGCCACAATGTAATTTCAAATGATTTGTATAATTTTAGACTACTTACAAATTACTTAAGACAAAGCAAGTGCAATGAACTATAATAAGAAGTTTTTGCACTCCCCTCTAAAGATATATGCTTCATCCAACATTGAAACTTGAGGTTGCTATTTATAATATTCATCCTCTATGGTGTATTTTATAGAATTAAGTTCATTACTTATATTTTTGATCAATTAAAATATTCAAATATCATGTTTTTCTCACCATTCAAAATGAAATGGTATTAACAATAAATTTAAAAACCAAAACATTGGGTTTTTCAATTTTTAGAATTTTAAAGCTTTCTAGGGATAAATGCTTTATTAATAATCAATTGAATTTAAATTTTGTAATTTTTTTAATTGTGTCATTTGCCACAATGCAATTTGAAATGATTTATAATTTTAAATACAAAAAAATTACTTAAGAAAAAGCCAGTGCAATGGACTATAATAAGAAGTTTTCCCATTTCCCTCTAGAGATATATGCTTCACCGAACATTGAAATTTGGAATTGCTATTTATAACATTCATCCATTAAAGTGTATTTCATAAAATTGAGCCAATTACTTGTATTTTTGTTAATTTAAAATATTCAAAAATTATGTTTTTCTCACTATTCAAAATTCATTAATATTAGCAATAAATTTAAAAATCTAAACATTGAATTTTTTTCATTTATAGAATTTTAAAGTCATACAGGGAGAAATGGTTGTAAATAATTAGTTGAATTTAAATTTTGTAATTTTTTCATTGTCTCCTTTGCCACAATGCAATTTGAAATGATTTATATAATTTTAGACTAGCAATAAATTACCTAAGACAAAGCAAGTGCAATGGACTATAATAAGAAATTTTCGCACTCCCCTCTAGAGATATATACTTTACCCAACATTGAAACTTGAGATTGTTATTTATGATATTTATCCTCTATGGTGTATTTTATAGAATTAAGTTCATTACCTATATTTTTGTTCAATGAAAATATTCAAATATCATGTTTTTCTCACCATTCAGAATGAAATGAGATTAACAATAAATTTAAAAAACAAAACATTGCATTCTTTCAATTTTTAGAATTTTAAAGTTTTCAAGAGATACATGAATTGTTAATAATGAATTGAATTTAAATTTTGTAATTTTTTTAATTGTCTCCTTTGCCACAATGCAATTTGAAATGGTTTATAATTTTATACTACAAAAAAATTACTTAAGAAAAAGCAGCAAGTGCAATGGACTATAATAAGAAGTTTCCCACTCCCCATTAGAGACATATGCTTCACTTAAGATTAAAGCTTGGAATTGCTATTTATAACATTCATCCACTAAAGTGTATTTCATACAATTGAGTCCATTACCTGTATTTTTGTTAATTTAAAATATTCAAAGATTTCATTTTTCTCACCATTCAAAATGCATTAATATTAGTAATAAATTTAAAAATTGAAACATTGAATTTTTTTCATTTATAGAATTTTAAAGTCATATAGGGAAAAATGGATTGTGAATAATCAGTTAAATTGAAATTTTGTAATTTTTTAATTGTCTCCTTTGCCACAATGCAATTTCAAATGATTTATATAATTTTAGACTACCAATAAATTACTTAGGAAAAAACAAGTGCAATGGACTATAATAAGAAGTTTTTGCACCCCCCTATAGAGATATATACTTCATCCAACATTGGAGTTTGAGATTGCTACTTATAATATTCATCCTCTACGGTGTATTTTATAGAATTAAGTTCATTACCTATATTTTTGTTCAATTAAAATATTCAAATATCATGTTTTTCTCACCATTCAAAATGAAATGGCATTAATAATAAATTTAAAAACCAAAACATTGCATTTTTTCAATTTTTAGAATTTTAAAGTTTTCTTAGGATAAATGGATTGTTAATAATCAATTGAATTTAAATTTTGTAATTTTTTTAATTGTCTCCTTTGCCACAATGCAATTTGAAATGATTTATAATTTTAGACTACAAACAAATTACTTAAGAAAAAGTAAGTGCAATGGACTATAATATGAAGTTTTCCCACTCTGCTCTAGATATATATGCTTTAGAGACATATGCTTGACCCAACATTGAAGTTTAAGATTGTTATTTATAATGTTCATCCATTAAAGTGTATTATATACAATTGATTCTATTACTTGTATTTTTATTCAATTAAGAAATTAAAATTCTATGTTTTTCTCACCAATCACAATGCAATGGCATAAACAATAAAATTGAAAATCAAAACATCACATTTTTTTAATTTTTAGAATTTTAATGGCCTTTAAGGAGAATTGTATTATCAATAATCAATTAAATTTAAATTTCATAATTTTTTAATTGTCCTCTTTGCCCCAACGCCATTTGAGAAGATTTATATAATTTTAGTCTACAATCATCTTGCTTAAGATAAAGTAAATGCAATGGACTCTAACAAGAAATTTCCCCACTCCCCTCTAGAAATATATGCTTGACCCAACATTGATGCTTGAGATTACTATTTATAATATTCATCTATTAAAATGTATAATTTATACACTTGAGTCTATTACTCTTATTTTTGTTTAATTAACATATTCAATTTTTATGTTTCTCTCCCTATTCAAATTGCAATGACATTAACAATAAAATTAAAAATCAAAACATCACATTTTTTCAATTTTTAGAATTTTAAAGTCCTCTAAGGATAAATTCATAGTCAATAATCAATTAAATTTAAATTTTATAATTTTTTTAATTGTTCCCTTTGCCACAATGCAATTTGAAATGATTTATAATTTTAGACTGCAAACAAATTATTTAAGAAAAAGCAAGTGCAATGGACTATAATAAGAAGTTTTCCCATTCCCCTATATATATATATATGCTTTAGAGACATATGCTTCACCTAATATTAAAACTTGAGATTACTATTTATAATATTCATTCATTAAAGTGTATTATATACAATTGAGTCTATTATTTTTATTTTTATTCAATTAACATATTTAATTTTTATGTATTTCTCACCAAGCAAAATGCAATGGCATTAACAATAAAATTAAAAATCAAAACATCACATTTTTTCAATTTTTAGAATTTTAAAGTCCTTTAAGAAGAAATTCATAGTCAATAATCAATTAGATTTATATTTTGTAATTTTTTTAATTCTCCCCTATGCCATAATGCAATTTGAAAAGATTTTTATAATTTTAGTCTACAAACAAATTACTTAAGAAAAAGTAAATACAATGGACTTTAATGAGAAGTTTCCCCACTTCCCTTTAGAAATATATGATTGCCCCAACATTAAAACTTGGGATTGTTATTTATAATATTCATCTATTAAAGTGTATAATATATACACTTGAGTCCATTACTTACATTTTTGTTCAATTAAGATATTCAATTTTTATATTTTTCTCACCAATCAAAATGCAATGACATTAACGATAAAATTAAAAATCAAAGCATCACATTTTTTCACTTTTTAGAATTTTAAAGTCCTCTAAGGATAAATTTATAGTCAATAATCAATTAAATTTAAATTTTGTAATTTTTTTAATTTTCCCTTTGCCACAATTCCTTTTGAAAATATTTATATAATTTTATTCTTCAAATATATTACTTAAGAAAAAGCAAATGCAACAAACTCTAATAAGAAGTTTCCCCACTCCCCTTTAGAGACATATGCTTGACCCATCATTAAAGCTAAGGATTGCTATTTATAATATTCATCCATTAAAGTGTATTACATACAATTGAATCTATTACTTGTACTTTTATTCAATTAACATATTTAATTTTTATATTTTCTCACCAATCAAAATGCAATGGCATTAATAATAAAATTAAAAATGAGAATGTCACATTTTTTCAATTTTTAGAATTTTAAAGTCCTCTAAGGAGAATTGCATTGTCAATAATCAATTAAATTTAAATTTTGTAATTTTCTTAATTGTCTCTTTTGCCATTAGGCAATTTGAAATGATCTATATAATTTTTGTTTACAAACTTAATACTTAAGAAAAAGCAAATACAATGGACTCTAATAGGAGGTTTCCCCATTCTCCTTTAGAGATATATGCTTCACCCATCATTGAAGCCGACGATTGCTATTTTTAACTTTCATCCACTAAAGTCTATTTTATACAATTGAGTCCATTACTTGGTTTTTTGTTCAATTAACATATTCAAATATTACATTTTTCTCTCTAATCAAATGCAACGGTGTTAACAATAAATTTAAGGATGAAAATGTTGCACTTTTTTCAATTTTTAGAATTTTAAAATCTTTTAGGGATAAATGCATTGCCAATTATCAGTCCAATTTAAATTTTACAATTTTTTTAATTGTCTCTTTTGCTACAATGCAATTTGAAATGTCTTATATAATTTTTGTCTACAAACTTATTACTGAAGAAAAAGCAAATGCAATGGACTCTAATAAGAAGTTTCCCCACTCCCCTCTGGAGATATATGCTTCACCCATCATTGAAGTCAGCGATTACTATTTTTAATATTCATCCACTATAATCTATTTTGTGCAATTGAGTCCATTGCTTGTATTTTTGTTGAATTAACATATTCGAATATTATGTTTTTCTCACCAATCAAATGCAACGATGTTAACAATAAACTTAAGAATCAAAACATTCCATTTTTTCAATTTTTAGAATTTTAAAGTCTTCTAGGGATAAATGCATTGTTACTAATCAATTCAATTTTTTTGTAATTTTTTTAATTGTCTCCTTTGCCACACTGCAATTTCAAATAATTTATATAATTTTTGTCTTCAAACACATTACTTAAGAAAAAGCAAATGTAATGGACTCTAATAAGAAGTTTCCCCATTGCCATCAAAAGATATATGCTTAACACAACATTGAAGCTTAGGATTGGTATTTGTAATATTCATCCACTAAAGTGTATTTTAGACAATTGATTTCATTACTTGTAATTTTGTTGAATTAACATATTGAAATATTATGTTTTTCTCACCAATCAAATGCAATAATAATAACAATAAATTTAAAAAGCAAAACATTACATTTTTTCAATTTTTAGAATTTTAAGGTCTCCTAGGGATAAATGTATTGGTAATAATCAATTCAATTTAAAATTTTCAATTTTTTTAATTGTCTCCCTGGCCACAATGCAATTTGAAATGATTTATATAATTTTTGTTTACAAACTTAATACTTAAGAAAAAGCAAATGCAATGGACTTTAATAGGAGGTTTCCCCACTCCCCTCTAGAGATACATGCTTCACCCATCATTGAAGCCGACGATTGCTATTTTTAACATTCATCCACTAAAATTTATTTTATACAATTGAGTCCATTGCTTGGTTTTTTTTGTTCAATTAACATATTCAAATATTACGTTTTCCTCACCAATCAAATGCAATAGCGTTAATAATAAATTTAAGGATGAAAACGTTGCACTTTTTCAATTTTTAGAATTTTATAATCTTTTAGGGATAAATGCATTGTCAATTATTAGTCCAATTTAAATTTTGCAATTTTTTTAATTGTCTCCTTTGCCACAATGCAATTTGAAATGCCTTATATAATTTTTGTCTACAAACTTATTACTGAAGAAAAAGCAAATGCAATGGACTCTAATAAGAAGTTTCCCCACTCCCTTTTAGAGATATATGTTTCGCCCATCATTGAAGTCGGTGATTACTATTTTTAATATTCATCCATTATAGTCTATTTTGTGCAATTGAGTCTATTGCTTGTATTTTTGTTGAATTAACATATTCAAATATTATGTTTTTCTCACCAATCAAATGCAACAATGTTAACAATAAACTTAAGAATCAAAACATTGCATTTTTTCAGTTTTTAGAATTTTAAAGTCTTCTAGGGATAAATGCATTGTTAATAATCAATTCAATTCAAATTTTGCAATTTTTTTAATTGTCTCCTTTGCCACAATGCAATTTCAAATAATTTGTATAATTTTTGTCTTCAAACACATTACTTAAGAAAAAGAAAATGTAATAGACTATAATAAGAAGTTTCCCCATTGCCATCAAGAGATATATGCTTAACACAATATTGAAGCTTGGGATTGGTATTTGTAATATTCATCCACTAAAGTGTATTTTAGACAATTGATTCCATTACTTGTAATTTTGTTGAATTAACATATTGAAATATTATATTTTGCTCATCAATCAAATGCAACAACAATAGCAATAAATTTAAAAAGCAAAACATTGCATTTTTTCAATTTTTTGAAATTTGAAGTTTTCTAGGGATAAATGCATTGTCAATAATTAGTTGAATTTAAATTTGACAATTTTTTTAATTGTCTCCCTAGCCATAATACAATTTGAAATCATTTATATAATTTTTGTTTGCAAACTTATTATATAAGAAAAGGCAAATGCAATAGACTTTAATAAGAAGTTTCCCCACTCCCTTCTAAAGATATATGCTTCACCCATCATTGAAGCTGGGGATCGGTATTTATAATATTCACCCACTAAAGTGTATTTTATACAATTGATTCCATTACTTAATTTAAAATACAATTAAGTTAACAAACATACAAGAAATGCACTCAATTGTATAAAATACACTTTACTAGATGAATATTCTAAATAACAATCCCCATCTTCAATGATGGGTGAAGTATATATCTCTAGAGGGGAGTGGGGAAACCTCTTATTAAAGTCCATTGCATTTGCTTTTTCTAAGGTAATAAATTTGTAGACAAAAATTATATAAATCAATTCAAATTGCATTGAGGCAAAGGAGACAATTAAGAAAATTACAAACTTTAAATTCAACTTATTATTGACAATGCATTTATCCCTATAAGACTTTAAAATTTTAAAAATTTAAAAAATCCAATATTTTTGATTTTTAAATTTATTGTTGTTGTCAATGCGTTTGATTGGTGAGAAAAACAAAATAATTAAATATGTTAATTAAACAAAAATACAAGTAATGGAATCAATTGTATAAAATACTCTTTATGGGATGAATATTATAAATACTAATCCCAAGTTTCAATGTTGTGTCAAGCATATATCTCTAGAGGGGAGTCGAAAAATATCTTATTATATTCCATTGCACTTGCTTTTTCTTAAGTAATTTGTTTGTAGTTGGGAAACAATGTATTATAGTCCATTGCACTTTAGTGGATGAATATTATGAATAGCAATCCTTAGCTTCAATGATGGGTGCAGCATATATCTTTAGAGGGGAGTGGGGAAACTTCTTATTAGAGTCCATTGCATTTGCATTTTGTTAAGTAATAAGTTTGTAGACAAAAATTATATAGATCATTTCAAATTACATTATGACCAGGGAGACAATTAAAAAAATTGCAAAATTTAAATTCAATTAATTATTGATAATACATTTATCCTTGGAATACTTTAAAATTTTAAAAATTGAAAAAATGCAATGTTTTGATTTTTAAATTTATTGTTAATGTTGTTGCATTAGATTGGTGAGAAAAACATAATATCTAAATATGTTAAATCAAGAAAAATACAAGTAATGAACACAAATGAATAAAATACACTTTAGTGGATGTATATTATAAATAGCAATCGGAAGTTTTAATGGTGTGTCAAGCATATATCTTTAGAGAGGAGTGGGGAAACTTGTTATTAAAGTTCATTGCTTTTGCTTTTCCTTAAATAATATGTTTGAAGACAAAAATTATATAAATCATTTCATATTGCATTATAGCAAAAGAGACAATCAAGAAAATTGCAAAATTTAAATTCAACTAATTATTCACAATGCATTTATCCCTAAAAGATTTCAAAATTCTAAAAATTGAAAATATCCAATGTTTTGATTTTTAAATTTATTGTTGAAGTCATGACATTTGATTGGTAAGAAAAACATAATATTTGAGTATGTTAATTAAGCAAAAGTACAGGTAATGGACTCCATTGTATAAAATACACTTTAGTGGATGAATATTAGAAATAACAATCCCTAGCTTCAATGATGGGTGAAGCATATATCTCTAGAGGGGAGTAGGGAAACTTCTTATTAGAGTCCATTGCATTTGCTTTTTCTTAAGTAATAAGTTTGTAAACAAAATTTATATAAATCATTTCAAATTGCATTGTGGCTAGGGAGACAATTAAAAAAATTGCAAAATTTAAATTCAACTTATTATTGACAATGCATTTATCCCTAGAACACTTTAAAATTCTGAAAATTCAAAAAAATGCAATGTTTGATTTTTAAATTTATTGTTAAAGTTGTAGCATTTGATTGGTGAGAAAAACATAATAATTGAACATATGAAATCAAGAAAAATACAAGTAATGGACACAATTGTATAAAATACACTTTAGTGGATGAATATTATAAATAGCAATAGAAAGCTTCAATGGTGTGTCAAGCATATATCTCTAGAGGGGAGTGGGGAAACTTGTTATTAGAGTCCCTTGATTTTACATTTCCCTAAGTAATATGTTTGAAGGCCAAAATTATATAAATTATTTCAAATTGCATTGAGGCAAATGAGACACTTAAGAAAATTGCAAAATTTAAATTCAACTATTTATTGACAACGCATTCATTTATCCCTAGAAAACTTTAAAATTCTAAAAATTGAAAAAGTCCAATGTTTTGATTTTTAAATTTATTGTTAATGTTGTTGCATTTGATTCATGAGAAAAAAAAAATAATTTTTGAATATGTTAATTGAACAAAAATACAAGTAATGGACTCAATTGTATAAATACACTTTAATGCATGAATATTCTTAATAGCAATCCCCAGCTTCAACGATGTCTCAAGCATATATCTCTAGAGGGGGAGTGAGGAAGCTTGATATTAGTGTCCATTGCTTTTGCTTTTCCCCAAGTGATATGTTTGAAGACAAAAATTATATAAATTATTTCAAATTGCATTAAGGCAAAGGAGACAATTAAGAAAATTGCAAAATTTAAATTTAACAAATTATTAAAAATGCATTTATCCCTAGAAAACTTTAAAATTCTAAAAATTGAAAAAATCCCATGTTTTGATTTTTAAATTTATTATTAATGTTGTTGCATTTGATACGTGAGAAAAACATAATATTTGAATATATTAATTGAATAGAAAAACAAGTAATGAACTTAATTATATAAAATACACTTTAGTTGATGAATATCACCAATAGCAATCCCTATCTTCAATGATGTCTCAAGCATATATCTCTAGAGAGGAGTGAGGAAACTTATTATTAGCGTCCATTGCTTTTGCTTTTCTCTAAGTAATATGTTTGAAGAGAAAAAATTATATAAATCATTTCAAATTGCAATGATGCAAAGGAGACAATTAAGAAAATTGGAAAATTTAAATTCAACTAATTATTGACAATGCACTTATCCTTAGAAAACTTTCAAATTCTAAAAATTGAAAAAATCCAATGTTTTGATTTTTAAATTTTATCTTAATGTTATTGCATTTGATTTGTGAGAAAAGCATAATATTTGAAGATGTTAATTGAACAAAAATACAAGTAATGGACTCAATTGTATAAAATACACTTTAGTGGATGAATATTATCAATACCAATCCTTAGCTTCAACGATGTCTTAAGCATATATCTCTAGAAGGGAGTGGGAAAACTTCTTATTAAAATCCATTGCTTTTGCTTTCCCCAAGTAATATGCTTGAAGACAAAAATTATATAAATTATTTCAAATTGCATTGAGGCAAAGGAGACAATTAATAAAATTACAAAATTTAAATTTAACTAATTATTGACAATGCATTTATCCCTAGAAGACTTTAAAATTCTAAAAATTGAAAAAATTCAATATTTTTATTTTTAAATTTATTGTTAATGTCGTTGCATTAGATTGGTGAGAAAAATATAATATTTAAATATGTTAATTGAACAAAAATAGAAGTAATGGACTCAACTGTATAAAATACATTTTAGTGGATGAACATTATAAATAGCAATCCCCAACTTCAATGTTGGGTGAAACATATATCTCTAGAGGGGAGTTGTGAAACTTCTTATTAGAGTCCATTGCATTTGCTTTTTCTTAAATAATAAGTTTATAGACAAAAACTATATAAATCATTTCAAATTGCATTGAGGCAAAAGAGAAAATTAAAAAAATTGAAAAATTTAAATTCAACTTAATATTGACAATGCATTTATCCCTAAAAGACTTTAAAATTCTAAAAATTTAAAAAATCCAATGTTTTGATATTTAAATTTATTGTTATTGTCGTTGCATTTGATTGGTGAGAAAAACATAATAATTGAATATGTTAATTGAACAAAAATACAAGAAATGGAATCAATTGTATAAAAAATTCTTTTTAGGGGATGAATATTGTAAATACCAATCCCAAACTTCAATGTTATGTCAATCATACATCTCTTAAGGGGAGTCAGGAAATTTCTTATTAGAGTTCATTGCTTTTGTTTTTCTTAAGTAATGTGTTTGAAGACAAAAATTATATAAATCATTTGAAATTGAATTGAGCCAAAGGAGACATTTAAGACAATTGAAAATTTTAAATTTAACTAATTATTGTCCATGCATTTATCCTTATTAGGCTTTAAAATTCTAAAAATTGAAAAAATCTAATGTTTTGATTTTTAAATTTATTGTTAAAGTCATGGTATTTGATTGGTAAGAAAAACATACTATTTGAATATGTTAATTAAACAAAAATACAAGTAATGAACGCAATTGTATAAAATACACTTTAGTTGATGAATATCACCAATAGCAATCCCTAGCTTCAACGATGTCTCAAGCATATAACTCTAGAGGAGAGTGGGGAAACTTTTTATTAGAGTCCATTTGTTTTGCTCTTCACTAAGTAATATGTTTGAAGACAAAAATTATATAAATCATTTCATATTGCATTGTAGCAAAAGAGACAATCAAGAAAATAGCAAAATTTAAATTCAATTAATTACTCACAATGCATTTATCCTTACAAAACTTCAAAATTCTATAAATTGAAAAAATCCAATGTTTTGATTTTTAAATTTATTGTTAAAGTCATGGCATTAGATTGGTAAGAAAAACATAATATTTGAGTACGTTAATTAAGCAAAAGTACAGGTAATGGACTCAATTATATAAAATACACTTTAGTTTATGAATATCACCAATAGCAATCTCCAGCTTCAATGATGTCTCAAGCATATAACTCTAGAGGGGAGTGGGGAAACTTTTTATTAGAGTCCATTTGTTTTGCTCTTCACTAAGTAATATGTTTGAAGACAAAAATTATATAAATCATTTCATATTACATTATAGCCAAAGTGACAGTCAAGAAAATTGCAAAATTTAAATTTAACTAATTACTGATAATGCATTTATCCCTACAAAACTTTCAAAATTATAAAAATTGAAAAAATCCAATGTTTTCATTTTCAAATTTATTCTTAAAGTCATCACATTTGATTGGAAAGAAAAACATAATATTTGAGTATGTTAATTAAACAAAAATACAAGTAATGGATTGAATTGTATAAAATACACTTTAGTGGACAAATATTATGAATAGCAATCCCTTGCCTCAATGATGAGTGAAGCATATATCTCTAGAGTGGAGTGAGGAAACTTCTTATTCAAGTCCATAGCATTTACTTTTCCTTAAGTAACAAGTTTGCAGAAAAAATTTATATAAATCATTTCAAATTTCATTGTGGCTAAGGAGACAATTAAAAAAATTGCAAAATTTAAATTCAACTTATTATTGACAATGCATTTATCCCTAGAATATTTTAAAATTCTAAAAATTGAAAATATGCAATGTATTGATTCTTAAATTTATTGTTAATGTTGTTGCATTTGATTGTTGAGAAAAGCATAATATTTGAATATGTTAAATCAAGAAAAATACAAGTAATGGACACAATTGTACAAAATACACTATAGTGGATGAATATTATAAATAGCAATCTAAAACTTCAACGTTGTATCATGCATATATCTCTAGATGGCAGTGGGGAAACTTTTTATTAGAATCCCTTGTTTTTGCTTTCTCTTAGGCAATTTGTTTGAAAACAAAAATTATATAAAACATTTTGAATTACATTGAGGCAAAAAAGACAATTAAGAAAATTGTAAAATTTTAATTCAACAGATTATTAATAATACATTAATCCCTAGCAAACTTTAAAATTCTTAAATTGCAAAAATGGAATATTTTGATTTTTAAATTTATTGTTAACGTCGTTGCATTTGATTGCTGAGAAAAATATAATATTTGAATATTTTAACTGGACAAAAATACCAGTAATGGACTCAATTGTATAAAATACGTTTTAGTAGATGAATATTATAAATAGCAATTTGAAGTTTCAATGTTGTTTCATGCATATATCTCTAGATGGTAATGGGGAAACTTCTTATTAGAGTCCCTTGCTTTGACTTTCTCTTAAGTAATTTGTTTGAAAACAAAAATTATATAAATCATTTCGAATTGCATAAAAGCAAAGGAGAAAATTAAAAGAATTGCAACATTTGAATTCAACAGATTATTGACAATGCATTTATCCCTAGCAGACTTTAAAATTCAAAAATTGGGAAAAGGCAATATTTTGATTTTTAAATTCACTATTAATGTCGTTGCATTTGATTGCTGATAAAAACATAATATTTGAATATTTAAGAGGACAAAAATACAAGTAATGGAGTCAATTGTACAAAATACAATTTAATGGATGAATATTATAAATAGAGATCTTAAGTAATTTGTTTGAAAACAAAAATTATATAAATCATTTTGAATTGCATTGAGGCAAAGGAGACAATTAAGAAAATTGCAAAATTTTAATTTAAAAGATTATTAACAATACATTTATCCCTAGCAAGCTTTAAAATTCTAAAATTGCAAACATGGAATATTTTGATTTTTAAATTTATTGCTAATGTCGTTGCATTTGATTGTTGAGCAAAATATAATATTTGAATATGTTAATTGAACAAAAATACAAGTAATGGACTCAATTGTATAAAATATACTTTAGTGGATGAATATTATAAATAGCAATTTGAAGCTTTAATGTTGGATCATGTATATATCTCTAGATGGCAGTGGGGAAACTTCTTTTTAGAGTCCCTTGCTTTTACTTTCTCTTAAGTAATTTTTTTGAAACCAAAAATTATATAAATCATTTTGAATTACATTAAGGTATAAAAGACAATTAAGAAAATTGCAAAATTTTAATTCAACAGATTATTAATAATACATTTATCCCTAGCAAGCTTTAAAATTCTAAAATTGCAAAAATAGAATATTTTGATTTTTAAATTTATTGCTAATGTCGTTGCATTTGATTGATGAGCAAAATATAATATTTGAATATGTTAATTGAACAAAAATACAAGTAATGGACTCAATTGTATAAAATACACTTTAGTGGATGAATATTATAAATAGTAATCTGAAGATTCAATGTTGTTTCATGCATATATCTCTAGATGGCAGTGGGGAAACTTCTTATTAGAGTCCTTGCTTTTGCTTTCTCTTAAGTAATTTGTTTGAAAACAAAAATTATATAAATCATTTCAAATTGCATTGAGGCAAAGGGGATAATTAAGAAAATTGTAAAATTTTAGTTCAATAGATTATTGGCAATGCATTTATCCCTAGCAGACTTTAAAATTCAAAAATTGGGAAAATGCAACATTTTGATTTTTAAATTTATTGTTAATGTTATCGCATTTAATTACCTAGAAAAATAAAATATTTGAATATGTTAATTGAACAAAAATACAAGTAATGGACTCAATTGTGTAAAATACAATTTAGTTGATGAATATTATAAATAGCAAACTAAAGCTTCAATGTTGTATGATGCATATATCTCAAGATGGCAGAGGGGAAACTTCTTATTAGAATCTCTTGCTTTTGCTTTCTCTTAAGTAATTTGCTTGAAAACAAAAATTATATAAATCATTTTGAATTATATTGAGGCATAAAAGACAATTAAGAAAATTGCAAAATTTTAATTTAACAGATTATTAACAATACATTTATCCCTAGCAAACTTTAGAATTCTAAAATTGCAAAAATGGAATATTTTGATTTTTAAATTTATTGCTAATTTTGTTGCATTTGATTGCTGAGCAAAATATTATATTTGAATATGTTATTTGAAGAAAAATACATGTAATGGACTCAATTGTATAAAATACACTTTAGTGGATGAATATTATAAATAGCAATAAGAAGCCTCAATGTTGTTTCATGCATATATCTTTAGATGGCAGTGGGAAAACTTCTTATTAGAGTCCCTTGCTTTTGCTTTCTCTTAAGTAATTTGTTTGAAAACAAAAATTATATAAATCATTTCAAATTGCATATAGGCAAAAAAGACAATTAAGAAAATTGCAAAATTTTAATTCAAAAGATTATTAACAATACATTTATCCCTAGTAAACTTTAAAATTCTAAAATTGCAAAAATGGAATATTTTGATTTTTAAATTTATTGTTAATGTCGTTGCATTTGATTGCTGAGCAAAATATAATATTTGAATACATTAATTGAACAAAAATACAAGGACTCAATTCTATAAAATAACTTTAGTGGATGAATATTATAAATAGCAATCAAAAACTTAAATGTTTTATCATGCATATATCTCTAGATGGCAGTGGGGAATCTTCTTATTAGAATCCCTTACTTTTGCTTTCTCTTAGTTAATTTGTTTGAAAACAAAAATTATATAAATCATTTTGAATTGCATTGAGGCAAAAAAAGACAATAAAGAAAATTGCAAAATTTTAATTCAACAAATTATTAACAATATATTTATCCCTCGCAAACTTTAAAATTCTACAATGGCAAAAATGGAATATTTTGATTTTTTAATTTATTTTTAATGTTGTTGCATTTGATTGCTAAAAAAAATATAATATTTGAATATTTTAACTAGACAAAAATACAAGTAATGGACTCAATTGTATAAAATACGCTTTAGTGGATGAATATTATAAGTAGCAATCTGAAGTTTCAATGTTGTTTCATGCATATATCACTAGATGGCAGTGGGAAAACTTCTTATTAGAGTCCCTTACTTTTGCTTTCTCTTAAGTAATTTGTTTGAAAACAAAAATTATAGAAATCATTCCGAATTACATTGAGGTATAAAAGTGAATTAAGAAAATTGCAAAATTTTAATTCAACAGATAATTAACAATACATTTATCCCTAGCAACCTTTAAAATTCTAAAATTGCAAAAATGGAATATTTTGATTTTTAAATTTATTGTTAATATCGTTGCATTTGATTACTAAGAAAAATATAATATTTGAATATTTAAGAGGACAAAAATACAAGTAATGGACCCAAATGTATAAAATACACATTAGTGGAAGAATATTATGAATAACAATCTGAAGCTTCAATGTTGGATCATGCATATATCTCTAGGTGGTAATGGGGAAACTTCCTATGACAATCCCTTGCTTTTGCTTTCTCTCAAGTAATTTGTTTGAAAATAACAATTATATAAATCATTTCGAATTGCATTGAGGCAAAAAGGACAATTAAGAAAATTGCAAAATTTTAATTCAACAAATTATTAACAATACATTTATCCCTAACAAATTTTTAAATTCTAAAATTGCAAAAATGGAATATTTTGATTTTTAAATTTATTGCTAATGTCGTTGCATTTCATTGCTGAGCAAAATATAACATTTTAATATGTAAATTGAACAAAAATACAAGTAATGGACTTAATTGTATAAAATATACTTTAGTGGATGAATATTATAAATAGCAATCTGAATCTCTAATGTTGGATCATACATATATCTCTAGATGGCAGTGGGGAAACTTCTTATGAGAATCCCTTGCTTTTGCTTTCTCTTAAGTAATTTGTTTGCAAATAAAAATTATAAAAATCATTTCAAATTGCATTAAGGCAAAAAAGACAATTAAGAAAATTGCAAAATTTTAATTCAACAAATCATTAACAATACATTTATCCCTAGCAAACTTGACAATTCTAAAATTGTAAAAATGGAATATTTGGATTTTTAAATTTATTATTAATGTCATTGCACTTGATTGCTGAGAAAAATATAATATTTGAATATTTTAACAGGACAAAAATACAAGTAATGGACTTAATTGTATAAAATACACTTTAGTGGATGAATATTATAAATAGCAATTTGAAACTTCAATGTTGTATGATGCATATATCTCCATATGGTAGTAGGGAAACTTCTTATTAGAGTCTCGTACTTTTGCTTTCTCTTAAGTAATTTGTTTGAAAACAAAAATTATATAAATCATTTCAAATTGCATTGAGGCAAAGGAGACAATTAAGAAAATTGCAAAATTTTGCTTCAACAGATTCTTCACAATGCATTTATCCCTAACAGACTTTAAAATTCTAAAATTGGGAAAAGGCAATATTTTGATTTTTAAATTTATTGTTAATCTCGTTGCATTTAATTGCTAAGAAAAATATAATATATAAATATTTTAACAGGACAAAAATACAAGAAATAGACTTAATTGTACAAAATACACTTTAGTGGTTGAATATTATAAATACCAATCTGAAGCTTCAATATTGGATCATGCATATATCTCTAGATGGCAGTGGGGAAACTTCTTATTAGAGTTCTTGCTTTTACTTTCTCTTAAGTAATTTGTTTGAACACAACAATTATATAAAACATTTCGAAGTGTATTACGACAAAGGAGACAATTAAGAAAATTGCAAAATTTTAATTCAACAAATTCTTAACAATACATTTATCCCTAACAAACTTTAAAATTCTAAAATTGCAAAAATGGATATTTTGATTTTTCAATTTATTGTTAATGTCGTTGCATTTGATTGCTAAGAAAAATATAATATTTGAATATGTTAATTGAGCAAAAATACAAGTAATGGACTCAATTGTATAAAATACACTTTAGTGGATGAATATTATAAATAGCAATCTGAAACTTCAATGTTGTATCAAGCATATATCTCTAGATGGTAGTGGGGAAACTTTTTAGGAGAATCCCTTGCTTTTACTTTCTCTTAAGTAATTTGTTTGAAAATAAAAATTATAAAAATCATTTCAAATTGCAGTGTAGCAAGGGAGACAATTAAGAAAGTTGCAAAATTTTAATTCAACAGATTATTAACAATACATTTATCCTTAGCAACCTTTAAAATTCTAAAATTGCAAAAATGGAATTTTTTTATTTTTTTTTATTTTTATGGTTAATGTCATTCGATTTGATTTCTAAGAAAAATATAATATATGTATATTTTAACAGGACAAAAATACAAGTAATGGACTCAATTGTGCAAAATACACTTTAGTGGATAAATATTATAAATAGCAATCAAAAGCTTCAATGTTGTATCAAACATAGATCTCTAGATGGCAATGGGGAAACTTCTTATTAGAGTCCCTTGCTTTTGCTTTCTCTTAAGTAATTTGTTTGAAAACAAAAATTATACAAATCATTTCGAATTACATTGAGGTATAAAAAAAATTAAAAAAATTGAAAAATTTTAGTTCAACAAATTATTAACAATATATTTATCCCTAGCAAACTTTGAAAAACTAAAATTGCAAAAATGGAATATTTTGATTTTTAAATTTATTCTTAATGTCGTTGCATTTGATTACTGAGCAAAATATAATATTTGAATATATTAATTAAGCAAAAATACAAGTAATAGACTCAATTGTATAAAATACACTTTAGTGCATGAATATTATAAGTAGCAATCAGAAGCTTCAATGTTTTATGATGCATATATCTCTAGATGGTAATGAGGAAACTTCTTCTTAGAGTCCCTTGCTTTTACTTTCTCTTAAGTAATTTGTTTGAAAACAAAAATTATAAAAATCATTTCGAATTACATTGAGGTATGAAAGACAATTAGGAAAATTGCAAAATTTTAATTCAACAGATTATTAACAATATATTGATCCCTGGCAAGTTTTAAAATTCTAAAATTGCAAAAATGGAATATTTTGCTTTTTAAATTTATTGTTAATGTTGTTGCATTTGATTGCTAAGAAAAATATAATATATGAATATTTTAACAAGACAAAAATACAAGTAATGGACTCAAAGGTATAAAGTACACTTTAGTGGATCAATATTATAAATAGCAATCTGAAGCTTCAATATTGGATCATGCATATATCTTTAGATGGCAGTGGGGAAACTTCTTATGAGAATCCCTTGCTTTTACTTTCGCTTAAGTAATATGTTTGAAATTAAAAATTATATAAATCGTTCCGAATTGCTTTGAAGCAAAAAAGACAATTAAAAAAATTGCAAAATTTTAATTCAAAAGATTATTAACAATACATTAATCCTTGGCAAGCTTTAAAATTCTAAAATTACAAAAATGGAATATTTTAATTTTTAAATTTGTTGCTAATGTTGTTGCATTTGATTGCTTAGCAAAATATAATATTTGAATTTGTTAATTGAACAAAAATACAAATATTGGACTCAATTGTATAAAATACACTTTAGTTGATGAATATTATAAATAACAATAGGAAGCTTCAATGTTTTATCATGCATATATCTCTAGATGGCAGTGGGGAAACTTCTTTTTAGAGTTCCCTGCTTTTACTTTCTCTTAAGTAATTTGTTTGAAACCAAAAATTATATAAATCATTTCGAATTACATTGAGGTATAAAAGACAATTAAGAAAATTGCAAAATTTTAATTCAATAGATTATTAACAATACATTTATCCCTAGCAAGTTTTAAAATTCTAAAATTGTAAAAATAGAATATTTTGATTTTTAAATTTATTGCTAATGTCATTGCATTTGATTGCTGAGCAAAATATAATATTTGAATATGTTAATTGAACAAAAATACAGGTAATGGACTCAATTGTATAAAATACATTTTAGTGGATGAATATTACAAATAGCAATCTGAACCTTCAATGTTGGATCATTCATATATCTCTAGATGGTAGTGAGGAAACTTCTTATGAGAATCCCTTACTTTTGCTTTCTCTTAAGTAATTTGTTCGAAAATAAAAATTATAAAAATCATTTCAAATTGCATTTAGGCAAAAAAGACGATGAAGAAAATTGCAAAATTTTAATTCACCAGATTATTAACAATACATTTATCCCTAGCAAACTTGACAATTCTAAAATTGAAAAAATGGAATATTTGGATTTCTAAATTTATTGTTAATGTCATTGCACTTGATTGCTGAGAAAAATATAATATTTGAATATTTTAAGAGGACAAAAATACAAGTAATGGACTCAATTGTATAATCTAAAACTTCAATGTTGTATGATGCATATATCTCTAAATGGTAGTAGGGAACCTTTTTATTAGAGTCCCGTGCATTTTCTTTTTCTTAAGTAGTTTGTTTGAAAACAAAAATTATATAAATTATTTCAAATTGCATTAAGGCAAATGAGACAATTAAGAAAATTGCAATATATTACTTCAACAGATTATTCACAACACATTTATCGCTAACAGATTTTAAAATTCTAAAATTGGGAAAATGCAATATTTTGATTTTTAAATTTATTGTTAATGTCGTTGCATTTGATTGCTAAGAAAAATATAATATATGAAAATTTTTACAGGACAAAAATACAAGTAATGGACTTAATTGTACAAAAAACACTTTAGTGGATGAATATTATAAATACCAATTTGAAGCTTGAATGTTGTATCACGCATATATCTCTAAATGGCAGTGGGGAAACTTCTTCTTAGAGTCTCTTCCTTTCACTTTCTCTTAAGTAATTTGTTTGAAAACAAAAATTATATAAAACATTTCGAAGTGCATTACGACAAAGGAGACAATTAAGAAAATTGCAAAATTTAATTCAACAGATTATTAACAATACATTTATCCCTAGCAAACTTTAAAATTCTAAAATTGCAAAAGTGGAATATTTTGATTTTTAAATTTATAGCAAATGTCGTTGCATTTGATTGTTGAGCAAAATATAATATTTGAATATGTTAATTGAACAAAAATACAAGTAATTGACTCAATTGTATAAAATATATTTTAATGGATAAATATTATAAATAGCAATCTGAAACTTCAATGTTGTATCATGCATATATCTCTATATGGCAGTGAGGAAACTTCTTACGAGAATCCCTAGCTTTTGCTTTCGCTTATGTAATTTGTTTGAAAATAAAAATTATATAAATCATTTCGAATTGCATTGGGGCAAAAAAGATAATTAAGAAAATTGAAAAATTTTAATTCAACAGATTATTAACAATACATTTATCCCTAGCAAACTTTAAAATTCTAAAATTGCAAAAGTGGAATATTTTGATTTTTAAATTTATAGCAAATGTCGTTGCATTTGATTGTTGAGCAAAATATAATATTTGAATATGTTAATTGAACAAAAATACAAGTAATTGACTCAATTGTATAAAATATATTTTAATGGATAAATATTATAAATAGCAATCTGAAACTTCAATGTTGTATCATGCATATATCTCTATATGGCAGTGAGGAAACTTCTTACGAGAATCCCTAGCTTTTGCTTTCGCTTATGTAATTTGTTTGAAAATAAAAATTATATAAATCATTTCGAATTGCATTGGGGCAAAAAAGATAATTAAGAAAATTGAAAAATTTTAATTCAACAGATTATTAACAATACATTTATCCCTAGCAAACTTTAAAATTCTAAAATTGCAAAAATGGAATATTTGGATTTTTAAATTTATTATTAATGTCGTTGCATTTGATTGTTGAGCAAAATATAATATTTGAATTTGTTAATTGAACAAAAATACAAGTATTGAACTCAATTGTATAAAATACACTTTAGTGGATGAATATTATAAATAAAATAGGAAGCTTCAATGTTTTATCATACATATATCTCTAGATGGTAGTGGGGAAACTTCTTTTTAAAGTCCCCTGCTTTTACTTTCTCTTAAGTAATTTGTTTGAAAACAAAAATTATATAAATCATTTTGAATTACATTGAGGCATAAAAGACAATTAAGAAAATTGCAAAATTTTAATTCAATAGATTATTAACAATACATTTATCCCTATCAAGTTTTAAAATTCTAAATTTGCAAAAATAGAATATTTTGATTTTTAAATTTATTACTAATGTCGTTGCATTTGATTGCTGAGCAAAATATAATATTTGAATATGTTAATTGAACAAAAATACATGTAATGGACTCAATTGTATGGAATACACTTTAGTGGATAAATATTATAAATAGTAATATGAAGTTTCAATGTTGTTTCATGCATATATCTCTAGATGGCAGTGGGGAAACTTCTTCTTAAAGTCCCTTAATTTTGCTTTCTCTTCAGTAATTTGTTTGAAAATAAAAATTATATAAATCATTTCGAATAGCATTAAGGAAAAAAGACAATTAAGAAAATTGCAAAATTTTAATTCAACAGATAATTAACAATACATTTATCCTTAGCAACCTTTAAAATTCTAAAATTGCAAAAATGGAATATTTTGATTTTTAAATTTATTGTTAATATCGTTGCATTTGGTTTCTAAGAAAAATATAATATATGAATATTTTAATAGGACAAAAATATAAGTAATGGACTCAAATGTACAAAATACACTTTAGTGGATGGATATTATAGATAACAATCAAAAGGTTCAATGTTGTATCATGCATATATCTCTAGACAACAATGGGGAAACTTCTTATTAGAGTCTCTTGCTTTTGCTTGCTCTTAAGTAATTTGTTTGAAAATAAAAAGTATACAAATCATTTTGAATTACATTGAGGTATAAAAGACAATTAAGAAAATTGAAAAATTTTAATTCAACAGATTATTAACAATACATTTATCCTAAGCAAACTTTAAAATTCTAAAATTGCAAAAATGGAATATCTTGACTTTTAAATTTATTATTAATGTCGTTGCATTTGATTGCTAAGCAAAATATAATATTTGTATATTTCAACTGGACAAAAATACAAGTAATGGGCTTAACTGAATGAAATACACTTTAGTGGATGAATATTATAAATAGTGATTTGAAGTATCAATGTTGTTCCATGCATATATCTCTAGATGGCAGTGGGGAAACTTCTTATAAGAGTCCCTTACCTTTGCTTTCTCTTATGTAATTTGTTTGAAAGCAAAAATTATATAAATCATTTCGAATTACATTAAGGCAAAGGAGACAATTAAGAAAATTGCAAAATTTTAATTCCAAAGATTATTAACAATGTATTTATCCTTAGCAGACTTTAAAATATTATTGACAATGCATTTATCCTTAGCAGACTTTAAAATTCAAAAATTGGGAAAATGCAATATTTTGATTTGTAAATTTATTATTAATGTCGTTGCATTTGATTGCTGAGAAAAATGTAATATTTCAATATTTTAACAAGACAAAAATACAAGTAATAGACTCAATTGCAGAAAATACACTTTAGTGGATGAATATCATAAATAGCAATTTGAATGCTTCAATGTTGTATCATGCATATATCTCTAGATCGCAGTGGGAAAACTTCTTATTGGAGTCCCTTACTTTTACTTTTTCTTAAGTAATTTGTGTGAAAACAAAAATTATATAAATCATTTTGAATTGCATTGAGGAAAATGAGACAATTAAGAAAATTGCAAAATTTTAATTCAACAAATTATTAACAATACATTTATCCCTAGCACACTTTAAAATACTAAAATTGCAGAAATGGAATATTTTGATCTTTAAATTTATTGTCTATCTCATTGCATTTGATTGTTAAGAAAAATATAATATTTGAATATTTTATCTAGACCAAAATACAAGTAATAGACTCAATTGTATAAAATACACATTAGTGGATAGTAACCAGAAGTTTCAATGTTGTATCATGCATATATCTCTAAACGGTTGTGGGGAAACTACTTATTAGAGTCTGAAGTTCCCAACTTCACCCTAGGATCTACTAGTTTGTGATACTGAGAGGGGGGGTGAATCAGTATCACCACAATTCGCAATTCGCAGGAAAGTGAACAACTTCAATCTCTTCTTAAAAGCGAACTCTTTCTTAGATTCGACTAAGGTAGATCTATTGCTACCTACTAATCACAATAGTCCCCAAAGTCACCTTTCAGACACCTTGCCTAATAGACAATTCGGATGTTCTTGTTTAGGTCTTTATTAGGTTATGGGTTGGCTGATACTTTAGCTGCGTTCACAACTCAATTCAAAACACAGAACGTAAAGCAAATAAGGACACACGAGATTTACGTGGTTCCGTCAATGTGACGTACATCCACGGTGGTAGGGACTCTCCCTTACCGAGACTATCCATTATACTTGAGAATTCTAGTTACAATGGATGTTTTAATCTTCTGCTCCTTTCACTATTGCAATTACTAAGCAAGTACAATACAAAGAGTGTCACTTACTGTGTCTACCCTTCTTCTAGCTTGTCTTGCCTCTGTTGAATTGAAAGGCTGCTCCACTACTGCTTAGAAGTTCACCGCAACGCTCTCTAACCTCTCTTCAAGAAATCTGGAAATACGTTGAGTTCTTTCCGATGCTTCGCCAAATTCCTTCTCTAGGTTGCCTCACACAGCTCCTGCTTTCACCGTCTCATGGTTTCACAGCTTGCACTCAAGCTTCTGGTCTGCCGTTTCATGTCTCACGGCCTGCCCCACGCTTCTGATCAGTCACGCTGTTGCATGTTCTGGTCTCACGCTTCTGGTCTGCCATTTTATGTCTCTTGGCCTGCCTCACGCTACTGGTTTTTCTGGTTCACGTCTCTCGGCTTGCCTCACGCTTCTAGTTTGTTGTCTTCTCTTCCGAGTGGTCTCACGGATACCAGGTCTGCTGTCTTCTCTTCCGGGTGGTCTGTTTCTTATTTCTCCTCTTGCTGGTTGTGCGTTTCTGGTTTGCTTGCAGGACGTGTTTCTGGTTTCCTTGCAGGAGACGTTTCTGGTTTGCCTGCAGGATGTGTTTCTGGTTTGCTTGCAGGAGGTCGCACGTTCTGGTTTGCTCTCCCGGTGGTGACGTTTCTGGTTTGCTCTCCCGGTGGTGTCGTTTCTGATCTCTTGCCGGCTTGCCTCACGCTTCTAGTTTGTTGTCTTCTCTTCCGAGTGGTCTCACGGATACCAGGTCTGCTGTCTTCTCTTCCGGGTGGTCTGTTTCTTATTTCTCCTCTTGCTGGTTTGCTTGCAGGACGTGTTTCTGGTTTGCTTGCAGGACGTGTTTCTGGTTTGCTTGCAGGACGTGTTTCTGGTTTGCTTGCAGGACGTGTTTCTGGTTTCCTTGCAGGAGACGTTTCTGGTTTGCCTGCAGGATGTGTTTCTGGTTTGCTTGCAGGAGGTCGCACGTTCTGGTTTGCTCTCCCGGTGGTGACGTTTCTGGTTTGCTCTCCCGGTGGTGTCGTTTCTGATCTCTTGCCGTTCTGCTCTCTCTTCCTTTTGGCCGGTTGCTGTAGGGTTGCTATTTTTTCAATTGTGTTGGCCCTTTACCCTAGTTTTGTCTTCCAAGGCCTTTATATACTCTCTTCCATGAAACCCTAATAGGGCTTACATGGCGGATTTACGTTCTTGCCCTTACGCGGCAGATTTACTTTCTTGCCCTTCCATGTGGCTTGACTTTCCTGCACACTTAACCCTAGTTGACAACAATTACAACTCATACAAGGCTGTGGGAACAACAATCTCCCCCTTTGTAATTGTTGGCAACACTCATAACAAAAGTCATTATGCAGCAGTCCTTCATAATCTTCTTAAAGTAATAATCTAGAAGCAGATGGATTACAACTCCCCCTAAATATGCACTCCCCCTTCCTTAGCAGCTCCCCCTGCACTGTTGCTTCTCTCCCCCTTTGCCAACCAATTACAAATCTGAAAAACTCGCAAAGTAGAGATGGAGGATTCACCTAATTTTTAGGCTTGAGAAGGCATTCGCACAGACAGACTCATTCTGTGCTTTTCAAACAGCTCTGTGGACAAAGGTTTAGTTAGAATATCTGAGATTTGATCTTTAGTACCGACATACTCCAACTGAATTGTGCCCTCTTCCACTTGATCCTTGATAAAGTGATACCGGATGTCAATATGCTTGCTCCTTGAATGTTGAACTGGATTCTTGCTAAGATCAATTGCACTTTGATTATCACAAAGTACACTCATTGGTAACTTCACTTCAACACCCAAATCGGGCAATTGTCTTTGCATCCATATCACCTAAGTACATGCTGCACAAGCAGCCATATACTCAGCCTCCGTTGTGCTCAAAGCAACACTGTTTTGCTTTCTACTTAGCCATGCAACACACTTTGAACCCAAGTAGAAGCTGCAGCCACTGGTTGATTTTCTATCATCTGTGCTTCCTGCCCAGTCTGCTTCAGTGTATGCTCGTAGTTTTACAGAATCCATGGCAGGATACCACAAGCCCATTTCCAGTGTCCCCTTGAGGTATCTTAAGATTCTTTTCACTGCCAACACATGAGATTCCTTAGGATCAGCTTGGAATCTGCTGGCAATGCACACAGCTTGCATGAGATCAGGCCTTGATGCTGTAAGGTACAGAAGGCTCCCTATCATCTTCCTGTATTCTATAGGGCTTGTACTCCTTCCTTCCTGATCTTTTGTTAACTTGCAGCCCACTGTCATAGGGGTACTGACAGGTCTACTATCCTCCATGCCAAACTTTTTTAGCATCTCTTTGGCATATTTTGTTTGAGAAATGAAAATACCTTCTTCACATTGTTTTATTTGTAATCCAAGAAAGTAAGTCATTTCTCCAATCAATGACATCTCAAATTCCTCACTCATCTTCTGTGCAAATTCTTGGCATAGCTCAGAGTGATCCCCTCCAAAGATGATGTCATCTACATATACTATGGTTATCAGTTGGCCTTTCTCTGAGTTGAACACATATAGGTTATTATCAACTGTTCCTCTTCTGAAGTTCAACCTTCTCAAATACGCGTCCAGCCTGCTATACCATGCTCTTGGGGCTTGTTTAAGGCCATACAAGGCTTTCTTCAGCTTGCACACATGTGTCTCATCCTCACTGATTTGTACTCCATCAGGTTGTTCAATATACACTTCTTCTTTTAGGAGCCCATTCAGAAAGGCTGATTTCACATCCATCTGGTAAACTTTATACCTCTTATGTGCTGCCAAAGCTAAGAACATTCTGATAGTTTCCAACCTTGCTACTGGTGTAAAAGTTTCATCAACATCTACTCCTTCTATCTGAGTGTAGCCTTTGCAAACCAGCCTAGCCTTGTTCCTCACCACCTTGCCATCCTCATTGTGTTTATTTTAAACACCCATTTTGTTCCTATGACATTCTTGTTAATGGGTCTTGGAACCAGCTCCCATGTTTCATTCTTCTCGATTTGATCCAGCTCCTCATTGATAGCTTTGATCCAGGCTTTGTCTTGTGCAGCCTCTTCAACAGATTTAGGTTCAACTAGTGAGAGTAAAGCAGTAGCTCCCACAATTCTTCTTCTTGTTGTAACTCCTGCTGATGGGTCACCTATTATCTGATTTCCTTGATGAGCACTAGTCCATGTCTTCTTTGTCTTTCTTTCTTGCACAGTCTTAGTTGCAAGAGAATCTCCTTCTTCATCTTCAGACTCACTCTTCTCTGAGTCTGAACTTACTTCTTTTCCCACTTCTTCATGTTGGTCAGATTCTTCATCTATCTTGAAGTCATCTTCTTCACTATCCTCAGCTTCTCCATTATGCGTTGTTTTCCAGTTTTCATCTATTCTCACATCACTGGAAGTGACCACTTTTCCCAGTTTATGCAGAAAAACTCTGTAACCTTTTGTCTTTGCTGAGTATCCCACAAAGATGCCTTCATCTGACCTAGCATGGAATTTTCCCAAGTTTTGCTCCTTGTTCTTCACAAAACATAGGCTGCCAAAGATTCTAAGATACTTGGCTGTTGTCTTCTTCCCACTCCACAGCTCATATGGAGTCTTATCAGTATTGGGCCTTAGTGAAACTCTGTTCAATAGGTGCACGACTGTAAATGTTGCTTCTGTCCAAAATCTTGTGTGAAGCTTGGATTCCAGCAGTAGAGTTCTTGCCATTTCAACCACAGCTCTATTTTTCCTCTCTACCACCCCGTTCTGTTGAGGAGTTCTTGCTGCTGCCATCTGATGGTGAATTCCATGCTTCTCAAGGTAATCTTCAAAAGCTCCATTTGTGAATTCAGTGCCTTGATCTGACCTCAATACTTTGATCTTCTTTCCACTCTTATTTTCAGCCAATCTTCTGTATCTCTTGAAGCATTTCAAAACTTCTGACTTATGTGTGAGGTGCATGATGCAAGTCCTTCTGGAATAATCATCAACAAACAAGATGAAGTACCTCTCACTATTCAACCCTTTTGTTCTCATCGGCCCATACAAATCAGTATGCACAATGTCAAGCACTGCTTCAGAACTGACCTCTTTGGTCTTATACTGCTTTCTGACCTGTTTTCCTTTAGAGCATGCTGAGCAGACATACTCCCTCTCTCTCTTAAGGTCTGGAATGTCTCTGATTGCATGAGTAGTGGTCAGCTTCCTCATGTTCTTTTGTGTTAAGTGTCCCAGCCTCCGATGACAGAGTTGATTTTCTTCTTCTTTTGTAAGTAAACAGCTGTTTGTCTTGTCCTCATCAATTACATATAAATTTCCAGCTGTTCTTTTTCCAGCTGCAACAGTATTGCCTTCTTTACTCTTTACTTGGCAACCTGTTTTTGTGAATATCACTTTATGGTCTTCATTGCATAGTTGGCTGACAGATGCTAGATTATGAGTCCTTCAACATGCAGAACATCTTTCAGCTTTCCTTTTCCAATATTTATTGACCCTTGACCACTGATGTTGAGTGAATCATCATTGCCAAACTTGACTCTGCCTTCTCTTGACTTGTTTAGCTTTGACAATTTACTCTTGTCTCCCGTCATGTGTGAAGTGCATCCACTGTCAAGGATCCATTGTTTATCCTTGTAGTCAGCTTTGAGTGCAATTTCAGCTATATTAGCCACCTCCCTTTTAGCTTTATATTCCTTCTTTTGAATTGGTTGGAAGATAGCTTTCTCCTTTTTCTCAGCTTTGACTACACCACTTGTTTTCACTATGCCATTGAGTGCCTTCTCTTGCTTAGGGAGAAGTGTCATGCATCTCTTGGCATTATGGCCATCCTGCCCACACCTTTCACACTGTTCCAAGTCTCCCAATATAGCAAACTTGTTCTTTGAAACCACTGGTTTGGGCTTCCACCAAAAATCCTTGTCCGTGTGTCCTTGCTTTTTACAGTATGTGCAAGAACTCACAACAGGTGTTCTCCTCTGAATTTTGTATTGTCTCCCCCTGTATGCAGCATCGTATCTTCTCAACTTGGAGACATATACTGGCCTTCTGCACCAGCAGTTACTTGCCTTATGACCCCAAACTCCACAATAAAGACAGTGACCTTGAAACTGCCTCTTCTTGGGTCTAATCACAGTTTGTTTTCTTTTGTTCATTACTTGCTGTGTAGGCAACGTGGCTGGCTTCTTTGCTTGTGTGGCTTTCATTTCAGTCACCTTTTTCTCCTTCTTCTGTTCAGCCATAGCCCTTTGCTGGCTGACCTTCTTTTCTTCATTTTTGTTTGCCACCCTAGGTTGCTTCTTCAAATCCTCTTTATTCTCAGCTATCTTCTCCTGAGTCACAACCTTCTCTTTCAACTTCTGTGGCACATTCTTATTATCTTTAGGCAATGCAGCCTCAGATTGCTGCACTTTCTCTTCATTCTTCTTTTCTCTTGCAGAACTTGTTTCTCCTATCATTTCAAGCTTCTGCACGTTCTCTTCACTCCTTTTGAGTTGTTGCTGAAGTCTCAGCAACTCTATCTCCATTTCTTCAATTGTTGAAGTCCTTGAGCCAAGCTCCATAGTAAGGTCTTCACATATTTTGATCTGTTCTTCAAATCTTCTCTTCAAGTCAATATGATCAGCCCTTGTTTCATCCTTTTGACTTTTAGCTTCCTCAGACTTTGCTTCAACTTATTTTATGTGGGCCTCCAACCTTCTTATGGTTCTGCCCCTTCTGATTATCTCCTTTGAAGCTGCTTCCAACTCAGCTTCAAGATCTGGTTCTTCTTCATCAACCTCCTCTTCCTCTTCAGAGGTTGAACTACCACCTTGAGTTGATGCCATAAAGGCATGCTTATCTGATGAGTGTACATCTTCCTCCTCATCGGCTTCTTTTGTCTGGCTCACATAACTTTTGAATGAGCCTCTCTTCTTCTTCTGTGGGCTAGCAGTCTTCTTGCTGGACTTCCTTGACTTGAATGATGGTCTTCTCCATTTTGAATTCTGCTCATCATCGCCATCCTCATCTTCATCATCAAGTTTCACTTTGCACTGAGAAGCAAAGTGTCCAGTCTGTCCACAACAATAACATCTCAAGGACAACTGTCCTTTTCCCTTCTTAGACCCCTTTTTGAATTTCCTTGTGAAGTATGCCAACACTTCACCTTCACTTTCTTCCTCATCATCATCATCATCATCCTCACTGGATGATTCTTCCTCTTCTTTTATCTTCAAGTGTTTCATAGCTTTGAAAGCTGCCTCCTTTGATACCTTTGACGTTGAGGAGCTCTCAGTTGACTTTATTCTCATCTCATATGCAATGAGATTGCACTGGAGATCATGCAGAGACATAGAATTGAGATCTCTACTCTCCTCTATGGCTGCCACCTTTGAGGCAAACCTCTCAGGCAGAATTCTTAGAATTTTCTTCACAATAGATGAGTCCTTCTTGTTCTTCCCATGACTTCTAAGATCGTTTACAGCATCAATAACCCTAGTGAAGAACTCTTGGACTGTCTCATTTTTCTGCATTCTGAGAGATTCATATCTCTCCTTGAAAACTTGAAGCTTGGCCTCCTTCATTCTGCCATCACCTTCATAGACTTTCTGCAATCTCTCCCATATCTCCTTGGCAGATTTGCAGTCCATAACTTTAGCATATTCAGCATCTGTCAATGCTGAAATGATGACATTTGAGGCCTTCCCATTTATCTCAAACTGTCTTAATTCCTCTGGGGTTGGATCTTTACCTTCTTCTGGAGGCTCAAAACCCTCCTGTACAGATTTCACCACGTTTATGCCCATGGTTGCAAATACCACCTGCATTCTCGCTCTCCACATATGGTAGTTGGTTCTGTTGAAGATTGGAACCTTCTTGCTGTAAGTAGTGCTGGTGCTGGTACCAGCGTCCATTTCTCAGTATGTGGAACAAGTTAAAACTTCTGGAGCTCTTCAAACTAGTACACCAAGCTGTTAAGCTTTATCCTGGTGAACCAGGCTCTGATACCAATTGAAGTTCCCAACTTCACCCTAGGATCTACTAGTTTGTGATACTGAGAGGGGGGTGAATCAGTATCACCACAATTCGCAATTCGCAGGAAAGTGAACAACTTCAATCTCTTCTTAAAAGTGAACTCTTTATTAGATTCGACTAAGGTAGATCTATTGCTACCTACTAATCACAATAGTCCCCAAAGTCACCTTTCAGACACCTTGCCTAATAGACAATTCGGATGTTCTTGTTTAGGTCTTTGTTAGGTTATGGGTTGGCTGATACTTTAGCTGCGTTCACAACTCAATTCAAAACACAGAACGTAAAGCAAATAAGGACACACGAGATTTACGTGGTTCCGTCAATGTGACGTACATCCACGGTGGTAGGGACTCTCCCTTACCGAGACTATCCATTATACTTGAGAATTCTAGTTACAATGGATGTTTTAATCTTCTGCTCCTTTCACTATTGCAATTACTAAGCAAGTACAATACAAAGAGTGTCACTTATTGTGTCTACCCTTCTTCTAGCTTGTCTTGCCTCTGTTGAATTGAAAGGCTGCTCCACTGCTGCTTAGAAGTTCACCGCAACGCTCTTTAACCTCTCTTCAAGAAATCTGGAAATACGTTGAGTTCTTTCCGATGCTTCGCCAAATTCCTTCTCTAGGTTGTCTCACACAGCTCCTGCTTTCACCGTCTCACGGTTTCACAGCTTGCACTCAAGCTTCTGGTCTGCCGTTTCACGTCTCACAGCCTGCCCCACGCTTCTGATCAGTCACGCTGTTGCACGTTCTGGTCTCACGCTTCTGGTCTGCCGTTTCACGTCTCTTGGCCTGCCTCACGCTACTGGTTTTTCTGGTTCACGTCTCTCGGCTTGCCTCATGCTTCTAGTCTGCTGTCTTCTCTTCCGAGTGGTCTCACGGATACCAGGTCTGCTGTCTTCTCTTCCGGGTGGTCTGTTTCTTATTTCTCCTCTTGCTGGTTGTGCGTTTCTGGTTTGCTTGCAGGACGTGTTTCTGGTTTCCTTGCAGGAGACGTTTCTGGTTTGCCTGCAGGATGTGTTTCTGGTTTGCTTGCAGGAGGTCGCATGTTCTGGTTTGCTCTCCCGGTGGTGACGTTTCTAGTTTGCTCTCCCGGTGGTGTCGTTTCTGATCTCTTGCCGTTCTGCTCTCTCTTCCTTTTGGCCGGTTGCTGTAGGGTTGCTGTTTTTTCAATTGTGTTGGCCCTTTACCCTAGTTTTGTCTTCCAAGGCCTTTATATACTCTCTTCCATGAAACCCTAATAGGGCTTACATGGCGGATTTACGTTCTTGCCCTTACGCGGCAGATTTACTTTCTTGCCCTTCCATGTGGCTTTACTTTCTTGCCCTTTCCACGTGGCTGACTTTCTTGGCACAACTAACCCTAGTTGACAACAATTACAACCCATACAAGGCTGTGGGAAACAACAGAGTCCCTTGCTTTTGCTTTCTCTTAAGTAATTTGTTTGAAACAAAAATTATATTAAATCATTTCGAATTGCATTGAGGCAAAAAGGACAATTAAGAAAATTGCAAAATTTAATTCAACAGATTATTACAATACATTTATCCCTAAGCAAACTTTAAAATTCAAAAATTGCAAAAATGGAATATTTTGATTTTTAAATTTATTGTTAATGTCGTTGCATTTGATTGCTGAGAAATAATTAATTTGAATATTTTAATTGAACAAAAATACAAGTAAGGACTCAATTGTATAAAATACACTTAGTGGATGAATATTATAAATAGCAATCCAAAGCTTCAATGTTGTTCCAGCATATATCTCTAAATGGCAGTGGGGAAACTTCTTATAGAGTCCATTGCTTTTGCTTTTTCTTATGTAATTTCTTTGAAAAACAAAAATTATATAAATCATTTCAAATTGCATTGAGGCAAAAAAGACAATTAAGAANAGCTCTATTTTTCCTCTCCTACCACCCCGTTCTGTTGAGGAGTTCTTGCTGCTGCCATCTGATGGTGAATTCCATGCTTCTCAAGGTAATCTTCAAAAGCTCCATTTGTGAATTCAGTGCCTTGATCTGACCTCAATACTTTGATCTTCTTTCCACTCTTATTTTCAGCCAATCTTCTGTATCTCTTGAAGCATTTCAAAACTTCTGACTTATGTGTGAGGTGCATGATGCAAGTCCTTCTGGAATAATCATCAACAAACAAGATGAAGTACCTCTCACTATTCAACCCTTTTGTTCTCATCGGCCCATACAAATCAGTATGCACAATGTCAAGCACTGCTTCAGAACTGACCTCTTTGGTCTTATACTGCTTTCTGACCTGTTTTCCTTTAGAGCATGCTGAGCAGACATACTCCCTCTCTCTCTTAAGGTCTGGAATGTCTCTGATTGCATGAGTAGTGGTCAGCTTCCTCATGTTCTTTTGTGTTAAGTGTCCCAGCCTCCGATGACAGAGTTGATTTTCTTCTTCTTTTGTAAGTAAACAGCTGTTTGTCTTGTCCTCATCAATTACATATAAATTTCCAGCTGTTCTTTTTCCAGCTGCAACAGTATTGCCTTCTTTACTCTTTACTTGGCAACCTGTTTTTGTGAATATCACTTTATGGTCTTCATTGCATAGTTGGCTGACAGATGCTAGATTATGAGTCCTTCAACATGCAGAACATCTTTCAGCTTTCCTTTTCCAATATTTATTGACCCTTGACCACTGATGTTGAGTGAATCATCATTGCCAAACTTGACTCTGCCTTCTCTTGACTTGTTTAGCTTTGACAATTTACTCTTGTCTCCCGTCATGTGTGAAGTGCATCCACTGTCAAGGATCCATTGTTTATCCTTGTAGTCAGCTTTGAGTGCAATTTCAGCTATATTAGCCACCTCCCTTTTAGCTTTATATTCCTTCTTTTGAATTGGTTGGAAGATAGCTTTCTCCTTTTTCTCAGCTTTGACTACACCACTTGTTTTCACTATGCCATTGAGTGCCTTCTCTTGCTTAGGGAGAAGTGTCATGCATCTCTTGGCATTATGGCCATCCTGCCCACACCTTTCACACTGTTCCAAGTCTCCCAATATAGCAAACTTGTTCTTTGAAACCACTGGTTTGGGCTTCCACCAAAAATCCTTGTCCGTGTGTCCTTGCTTTTTACAGTATGTGCAAGAACTCACAACAGGTGTTCTCCTCTGAATTTTGTATTGTCTCCCCCTGTATGCAGCATCGTATCTTCTCAACTTGGAGACATATACTGGCCTTCTGCACCAGCAGTTACTTGCCTTATGACCCCAAACTCCACAATAAAGACAGTGACCTTGAAACTGCCTCTTCTTGGGTCTAATCACAGTTTGTTTTCTTTTGTTCATTACTTGCTGTGTAGGCAACGTGGCTGGCTTCTTTGCTTGTGTGGCTTTCATTTCAGTCACCTTTTTCTCCTTCTTCTGTTCAGCCATAGCCCTTTGCTGGCTGACCTTCTTTTCTTCATTTTTGTTTGCCACCCTAGGTTGCTTCTTCAAATCCTCTTTATTCTCAGCTATCTTCTCCTGAGTCACAACCTTCTCTTTCAACTTCTGTGGCACATTCTTATTATCTTTAGGCAATGCAGCCTCAGATTGCTGCACTTTCTCTTCATTCTTCTTTTCTCTTGCAGAACTTGTTTCTCCTATCATTTCAAGCTTCTGCACGTTCTCTTCACTCCTTTTGAGTTGTTGCTGAAGTCTCAGCAACTCTATCTCCATTTCTTCAATTGTTGAAGTCCTTGAGCCAAGCTCCATAGTAAGGTCTTCACATATTTTGATCTGTTCTTCAAATCTTCTCTTCAAGTCAATATGATCAGCCCTTGTTTCATCCTTTTGACTTTTAGCTTCCTCAGACTTTGCTTCAACTTATTTTATGTGGGCCTCCAACCTTCTTATGGTTCTGCCCCTTCTGATTATCTCCTTTGAAGCTGCTTCCAACTCAGCTTCAAGATCTGGTTCTTCTTCATCAACCTCCTCTTCCTCTTCAGAGGTTGAACTACCACCTTGAGTTGATGCCATAAAGGCATGCTTATCTGATGAGTGTACATCTTCCTCCTCATCGGCTTCTTTTGTCTGGCTCACATAACTTTTGAATGAGCCTCTCTTCTTCTTCTGTGGGCTAGCAGTCTTCTTGCTGGACTTCCTTGACTTGAATGATGGTCTTCTCCATTTTGAATTCTGCTCATCATCGCCATCCTCATCTTCATCATCAAGTTTCACTTTGCACTGAGAAGCAAAGTGTCCAGTCTGTCCACAACAATAACATCTCAAGGACAACTGTCCTTTTCCCTTCTTAGACCCCTTTTTGAATTTCCTTGTGAAGTATGCCAACACTTCACCTTCACTTTCTTCCTCATCATCATCATCATCATCCTCACTGGATGATTCTTCCTCTTCTTTTATCTTCAAGTGTTTCATAGCTTTGAAAGCTGCCTCCTTTGATACCTTTGACGTTGAGGAGCTCTCAGTTGACTTTATTCTCATCTCATATGCAATGAGATTGCACTGGAGATCATGCAGAGACATAGAATTGAGATCTCTACTCTCCTCTATGGCTGCCACCTTTGAGGCAAACCTCTCAGGCAGAATTCTTAGAATTTTCTTCACAATAGATGAGTCCTTCTTGTTCTTCCCATGACTTCTAAGATCGTTTACAGCATCAATAACCCTAGTGAAGAACTCTTGGACTGTCTCATTTTTCTGCATTCTGAGAGATTCATATCTCTCCTTGAAAACTTGAAGCTTGGCCTCCTTCATTCTGCCATCACCTTCATAGACTTTCTGCAATCTCTCCCATATCTCCTTGGCAGATTTGCAGTCCATAACTTTAGCATATTCAGCATCTGTCAATGCTGAAATGATGACATTTGAGGCCTTCCCATTTATCTCAAACTGTCTTAATTCCTCTGGGGTTGGATCTTTACCTTCTTCTGGAGGCTCAAAACCCTCCTGTACAGATTTCACCACGTTTATGCCCATGGTTGCAAATACCACCTGCATTCTCGCTCTCCACATATGGTAGTTGGTTCTGTTGAAGATTGGAACCTTCTTGCTGTAAGTAGTGCTGGTGCTGGTACCAGCGTCCATTTCTCAGTATGTGGAACAAGTTAAAACTTCTGGAGCTCTTCAAACTAGTACACCAAGCTGTTAAGCTTTATCCTGGTGAACCAGGCTCTGATACCAATTGAAGTTCCCAACTTCACCCTAGGATCTACTAGTTTGTGATACTGAGAGGGGGGTGAATCAGTATCACCACAATTCGCAATTCGCAGGAAAGTGAACAACTTCAATCTCTTCTTAAAAGTGAACTCTTTATTAGATTCGACTAAGGTAGATCTATTGCTACCTACTAATCACAATAGTCCCCAAAGTCACCTTTCAGACACCTTGCCTAATAGACAATTCGGATGTTCTTGTTTAGGTCTTTGTTAGGTTATGGGTTGGCTGATACTTTAGCTGCGTTCACAACTCAATTCAAAACACAGAACGTAAAGCAAATAAGGACACACGAGATTTACGTGGTTCCGTCAATGTGACGTACATCCACGGTGGTAGGGACTCTCCCTTACCGAGACTATCCATTATACTTGAGAATTCTAGTTACAATGGATGTTTTAATCTTCTGCTCCTTTCACTATTGCAATTACTAAGCAAGTACAATACAAAGAGTGTCACTTATTGTGTCTACCCTTCTTCTAGCTTGTCTTGCCTCTGTTGAATTGAAAGGCTGCTCCACTGCTGCTTAGAAGTTCACCGCAACGCTCTTTAACCTCTCTTCAAGAAATCTGGAAATACGTTGAGTTCTTTCCGATGCTTCGCCAAATTCCTTCTCTAGGTTGTCTCACACAGCTCCTGCTTTCACCGTCTCACGGTTTCACAGCTTGCACTCAAGCTTCTGGTCTGCCGTTTCACGTCTCACAGCCTGCCCCACGCTTCTGATCAGTCACGCTGTTGCACGTTCTGGTCTCACGCTTCTGGTCTGCCGTTTCACGTCTCTTGGCCTGCCTCACGCTACTGGTTTTTCTGGTTCACGTCTCTCGGCTTGCCTCATGCTTCTAGTCTGCTGTCTTCTCTTCCGAGTGGTCTCACGGATACCAGGTCTGCTGTCTTCTCTTCCGGGTGGTCTGTTTCTTATTTCTCCTCTTGCTGGTTGTGCGTTTCTGGTTTGCTTGCAGGACGTGTTTCTGGTTTCCTTGCAGGAGACGTTTCTGGTTTGCCTGCAGGATGTGTTTCTGGTTTGCTTGCAGGAGGTCGCATGTTCTGGTTTGCTCTCCCGGTGGTGACGTTTCTAGTTTGCTCTCCCGGTGGTGTCGTTTCTGATCTCTTGCCGTTCTGCTCTCTCTTCCTTTTGGCCGGTTGCTGTAGGGTTGCTGTTTTTTCAATTGTGTTGGCCCTTTACCCTAGTTTTGTCTTCCAAGGCCTTTATATACTCTCTTCCATGAAACCCTAATAGGGCTTACATGGCGGATTTACGTTCTTGCCCTTACGCGGCAGATTTACTTTCTTGCCCTTCCATGTGGCTTTACTTTCTTGCCCTTCCACGTGGCTTGACTTTCTTGCACACTTAACCCTAGTTGACAACAATTACAACCCATACAAGGCTGTGGGAACAACAGAGTCCCTTGCTTTTGCTTTCTCTTAAGTAATTTGTTTGAAAACAAAAATTATATAAATCATTTCGAATTGCATTGAGGCAAAAAGGACAATTAAGAAAATTGCAAAATTTTAATTCAACAGATTATTAACAATACATTTATCCCTAGCAAACTCTAAAATTCAAAAATTGCAAAAATGGAATATTTTGATTTTTAAATTTATTGTTAATGTCGTTGCACTTGATTGCTGAGAAAAATATAATATTTGAATATTTTAACTGGAGAAAAATACAGGTAATGGACTCAATTGTATAAAATACGCTTTAGTGTATGAATATTATAAATAGCAATCTAAAGCTTCAATGTTGTTCCATGCATATATCTCTAAATGGCAGTGGGGAAACTTCTTATAAGAGTCCCTTGCTTTTGCTTTCTCTTATGTAATTTCTTTGAAAACAAAAATTATATAAATCATTTCGAATTGCATTGAGGCAAAAAAGACAATTAAGAAAATTGCAAAATTTTACTTCAATAGATTACTCACAATGCATTTATCCCTAACATAATTTAAAATTCTAAAATTGGGAAAATGCAATATTTTGATTTTTAAATATATTGTTAATGTTGTTGCATTTGATTGCTAAGAAAAATAAAATATAGGAATATTTTAACAGGACAAAAATACAAGTAATGGACTCAATTGTACAAAATACACTTTAGTGGATGAATATCATAAATAGTAATCAGAAGCTTCAATGTTCTATCATGCATACATCTCTAGAAGGCAATGGGGAAACTTCTTATTAGAGTCCCTTGCTATTTCTTTCTCTTTAATAATTTGTTAAAAAACGAAAATTACATAAATCATTTCAAATTGCATATAGGTAGAAAAAATAACTAAGAAAATTGCAAAATTTTAATTCAACAGACTATTAACAAACCATTTATCCCTAACAAACTTTAAAATTCTAAAATTGCAAAAATGGAATATTTTGATTTTTAAATTTATTGTTAATGTCGTTACACTTGACTATTGAGAAAAATATAATATTTCAATATTTTAACTGGAGAAAAATACAAGTAATGGGCTCAATTGAATGAAATACACTTTAGTGGATGAATATTATAAATAGCAATCTGAAATTTCAATGTTGTTCCATGCATATATCTCTAGATGGCAACGAGGAAACTTCTTATAAGAGTCCCTTCCTTTTGCTTTCTCTTGTGTAATTTGTTTGAAAACAAAAATTATATAAATCATTTCGAATTACAATGAGGCAAAGGAGATAATTAAGAAAATTGCAAAATTTTAATTCCAGAGATTATTGACAATGCATTTATCATTAGCAAACTTTAAAATTCTAAAATTGTAAAAATGGAATATTTTGATTCTTAAATTTATTGTTAATGTCGTCGCACTTGATTGCTGAGAAAAATATAACATTTGAATATTTTTACTGGACAAAAATACAAGAAATGGACTCAATTGCATAAAATACGCTTTAATGGATAAATATTATAGATAGCAATCTGAAACTTCAATGTTGTTTTATGCATATATCTCTACATGGTTGTGGGGAAACTTCTTTTGAGAATCCCTCACTTTTGCTTTCTCTTAAGTAATTTATTTGAAAACAAAAATTATATAAAGCATTTCAAATTGCATTGCGAAAAGGGAGACAATTAAGAAAATTGCAAAATTTTAATTCCACAGATTATTGACAATACATTAATCCTTAGGAGACTTTAAAATTCTAAAATTGCAAAAATGGAATATTTTGATTTTTAAATTTATTGTTAATGTCATTGCACTTGATTGCTAAGAAAAATATAACATTTGAATATTTTGACAGGACAAAAATACAAGTAATGGACTCAATTGCACAAAATACACTTTAGAGGATGAATATTATAAATAGCAATCATAAGCTTCAATGTTGTATCATGCATATATCTCTAGACGGTAGTAGGGAAACTTCTTATTAGAGTCCCTTGCTTTTGCTTTCTCTTAACTAATTTGTTTGAAAACAAAAATTATATAAAACATTTCGAAGTGCATTGCGACAAGAGAGACAATTAAGAAAATTGCAAAATTTTAATTCCACAAATTATTGACAATGCATTAATCCCTAGCAAACTTTAAAATTCTAAAAATTCAAAAATGGAATATTTTGATTTTGAAATTTATTATTAATGTCGTTGCAATTGATTGCTGAGAAAAATATAATATTTGAATATTTTAACTGGACAAAAATACATGTAATGGACTCAATTGTATAAAATACACTTTAGTAGATGAATATTATTAATAGCAATCACAAGCTTTAATGTTGTATCTCGCATATATCTCTAGACGGCTATAGGGAAACTTCTTATTAGAGTCCCTTGCTTTTGCTTTCTCTTAAGTAATTTGTTTGAAAACAAAAGTTATATAAATCATTCGAATTGCATTGCGGCAAGGGAGACAATTAAGAAAATTGCAAAATTTTAATTCCACAGATTATTGACAATGCATTAATCCTTAGCAAACTTGAATATTCTAAAATTGCAAAAATGGAACAATTTGATTTTTAAATTTATTGTTAATTTCATTGCACTTGATGGTTGAGAAAAATATAATATTTGAATATTTTAACTGGACAAAAATACAAGTAATGGACGTAATTGTATAAAATACGCTTTAGTCGATGAATATTATATATGACAATCTGAAGCTTCAATGTTGTTCCATGTATATATCTCTAGATGGCAGTGGGGAAATTTCTTATAAGAGTCCCTTGCTTTTGCTTTCTTTTATGTAATTTGTTTGACAACAAAAGTTATATAAATCATTTCGAATTGCATTGAGGCAAAGGAGACAATTAAGAAAATTCTAAAATTTTAATTCCATAGATTATTAACAATGCATTTATCCTTAGTTGATTTTAAAATTCTAAAATTGGGAAAATGCAATATTTGATTTTTAAATTTATTGTTAATATCGTTGCAGTTAATTGCTGAGAAAAATATAATATTTGAATATTTTAACTGAACAAAAATACAAGTAATGGTCTCAATTATACAAAATACACTTTAGTGGATGAATATTATAAATAGCAATCAGAAACTTCAATGTTGTATCATGCATATATCTCTAGACGGCAATCGGAAACCTTCTTATTAGAGTCCCTTGCTTTTGCTTTCTCTTAAGTAATTTGTTTGAAAACAAAAATTATATAAAACATTTGGAATTGCATTGGGGCAAGGGAGACAATTAAGAAAATTGCAAAATTTTAATTCCACAGATTATTGACAATGCATTAATCCTTAGCAGACTTGAATATTCTAAAATTGAAAAAGTGGAACATTTTGATTTTTAAATTTATTGTTAATGTCATTGGACTTGATTGCGGAGAAAAATATAATATTTGAATATTTTAACCGGACAAAAATACAAGTAATGGACTTAATTGTATAAAATACACTTTAGTGGATGAATATTATTAATAGCAATCAGAAGCTTCAATGTTGTATCTCGCATATATCTCTAGACGGCTATGGGGAAACTTCTTATTAGAGTCCCTTGATTTTGCTTTCTCTTAAGTAATTTGTTTGAAAACAAAAATTATATAAATAATTTCAAATTGCATTGGGGCAAGGGAGACAATTAAGAAAATTGCAAAATTTTAATTCCACAGATTATTGACAATGCATTAATCCTTAGCAAACATGAATATTCTAAAATTGCAAAAATGGAAAATTTTGATTTTTAAATTTATTGTTAATTTTGTTGCACTTGATTGCAAAGAAAAATATAATATTTGAATATTTTAACTGGACAAAAATACAAGTAATGGACTCAATTGTATAAAATACACTTTAGTGGATGAATATTATTAATAGCAATCAAAAGCTTCAATGTTGTATCTCGCATATATCTCTAGACGGCTCTGAGGAAACTTCTTATTAAAGTCCCTTGCTTTTGCTTTCTCTTAAGTAATTTGTTTGGAAACAAAAATTATATAAATCATTTTGAATTGCATTGCGGCAAAGGAGACAATTAAATAAATTGAAAAATTTTAATTTCACAGATTCTTGACAATGCATTTATCCTTAGAAGACTTGAAATTTCTAAAATTGCAAAAATGGAATATTTTGATTTTTAAATATATTCTTAATGTCGTCGCATTTGATTGCTTAGCAAAATATAAAATTTAAATATGTTAACTGAACAGAAATACAAGTAAATGACTCAATTGTATAAAATACATTTTAGTGGATGAATATTATAAATAACAATCAGAAGCTTCAATGTTTTGTCATGCATATATCTCTAGATGACAGTGGAAAAACTTCTTATTAGAATCCCTTACTTTTGCTTTCTCTTAGGTAATTTGTTTGAAAACAAAAGTTATATAATTCATTTTGAATTGCGTTAAGGCAAAAAAGACAATTAAGAAAATTACAAAATTTTAATTGAACAGATCATTAATAATATATTTATCCCTCGCAAACTTTAAAATTCTACAATTGCAAAAATGGAATATTTTGATTTTCAAATTTATTCTTAATGTCGTTGCACTTGATTGTTTAGTAAAATATAATATTTGAATATTTTAATTGGACAAAAATACAAGTAATGGACTCAATTATATAAAATACACTTTAGTGGATGAATATTATAAATAGTAATCTGAAGCCTCAATGTTGTAGCATGCATATATCTCTAGATGGCAGTGAGGAAACTTATTATGAGAATCCCTTACTTTTGCTTTCACTTAGGTAATTTGTTTGAAAAAAAAAATTATATAAATTATTTCGAATTGCATTGAGGCAAAAAACACAATTAAGAAAATTGCAAAATTTTAATTCAACAGATTATTAACAATACATTTATCCATGGAAAAATTTAAAATTTGAAAATTGCAAAAATGGAATATTTGGATTTTTTACTTTATGGTTTCTGTCGTTGCATTTGATAACTAAGTCAAATATAATATTTGAATATATTAAGTGAACAAAAATACAAGTAATGGACTCAATTGTATAAAATACACTTTAATGGATGAATATTATGAATAGCAATCTGAAGCTTCAATGTTGTATTATGCATATATCTCTTGATGGCAATGGGGAAACTTCTTATTAGAATCCCTTGCTTTTGCTTTCTCTTAAGTAATTTGTTTGAAAATAAAAATGATATACATCGCTTCGAATTGCATTGAGACAAAAAAGACAATTAAGAATATTGTAAAATTTTAATTCACTAGATTATTAACAATACATTTATCCCTAGCAAACTTTAAAATTCTACGATTGCAAAAATGGAATATTTGAATTTTTAACTTTATTGTTTATGTCGTTGCGTTTGATTGCTGAGTAAATTATAATATTTGAATATGTTAATTCAACAAAAATACAAGTAATGGACTCAATTGTATAAAATAGATAGAGGACGAATATTATAAATGGGAATCTGACGTCTCAATGTTGTATCATGCATATATCTCTAGATGGCTGTGGGGAAACTTCTTATGAGAATCCCTTGCTTTTGCTTTCACTTAGGTAATTTGTTTGAAAGTAAAAATTATATAAATTATTTCAAATTACATTGAGGCAAAAAACACAATTAAGAAAATTGCAAAATTGTAATTAAACAGATTATTAGCAATACATTTATCCCTGACAAAATTTAAAATTTGAAAGTTGCAAAAATGGAATATTTGGATTTTTTACTTTATGGGTTATGTTATTGCATTTGATTATTGAGTCAAATATAATATTTGAATATGTTAAGTGAACAAAAATACAAGTAATGGACTCAATTGTATAAAATACACTTTAATGGATGAATATTATGAATAGCAATCTAAAACTTCAATGTTGTATTATGCATATATCTCTTGATGGCAGTGGGGAAACTTCTTATTAGAATCCCTTGCTTTTGCTTTCTCTTAAGTAATTTGTTTGAAAATAAAAATGATATACATCGCTTCGAATTTCATTGAGGCAAAAAGACAATTAAAAATATTGCAAAATTTTAATTCACTAGATTATTAACAATACATTTATCCCTAGCAAATTTTAAAATTCTAAGATTGCAAAAATGGAATATTTGAATTTTTAACTTTATTGTTTATGTCGTGGTATTTGATTGCTAAGTAAATTGTAATATTTGAATATGTTAATTTAACAAAAATACAAGTAATGGACTCAATTGTATAAAATACACATTAGAGGATGAATATTATAAATAGCAACCTGAAGTCTCAATGTTGTATCATGCATATATCTCTAGATGGTTGTGGGGAAATTTCTTATGAGAATCCCTTACTTTTGCTTTCTCTTAAATAATTTGTTTGAAAACAAAAATTCTATAAATCATTTCGAATTACATATAGCCAAAAAAAAAAACTAACAAAAAATTACAAAATTTTAATTCAATAGATTATTAACAATACATTTATCCCTAGCAAACTTTAAAATTCTAATTTTGCAAAAATGGAATATTTTGATTTTAAAATTTATTGTTAATGTCATTGCATTTCATTGCTAAGAAAAAGATAATATTTCAATATTTTAACAGGACAAAAATACAAGTAATAGACCCATTTGCATAAAATACACTTTAGTGGATGAATATTATTAATAGCAATCAGAAGCTTCAATGTTGTATCTTGCATATATCTCTAGACGGCTGTGGGGAAACTTCTTAGTAGAGTCCCTTACTTTTGCTTTCTCTTAAGTAATTTGCTTAAAAAGAAAAATTATATCAATTATTTCGAATTGTATTGCGGCAATGGAGACAATTAAGAAAATTGAAAAATTTTAATTCCACAAATTATTGACAATGCATTTATCCTTAGTAGACTTTAAATTTGTAAAATTGCAAAAATGGAATATTTTGATTTTTAAATTTATTATTAATGTCGTTGCATTTGATTGTTGAGCAAAATATAATATTTCAATATGTTAACTGAACAAAAATACAAGTAAATGACTCAATTGTATAAAATACATTTTAGTGGATGAATATTATAAATAGCAATCAAAACCTTCAATGTTTTATCATGCATATATCTCTAGATGGCAGTGGGGAAACTTCTTAATAGAATCCCTTACTTTTGCTTTCTCTTAGGTAATTTGTTTGAAAGCAAAATTTATATAATTCATTTTGAATTGTATTGCGGCAAGGGAGACAATTAAGAAAATTGCAAAATTTTAATTCCATAGATCATTGACAATGCATTTATACTTAGTAGAATTTGAAATTCTAAAATTGCAAAAATGGAATATTTTGATTTTTAAATTTATTGTTAATGTCGTTGCACTTGATTGCTGAGAAAAATATAATATTTGAATATTTTAACTGGACAAAAATACAAGTAATTGATGCAATTGTATAAAATACGCTTTAGTGGATGAATATTATAGATAGCAATCTGAAACTTCAATGTTGTTCCATGCATATATCTCTAGATGGCAGTGGGAAAAGTTCTTATAATAGTCCATTGGTTTTGCTTTCTCTTATGTAATTTGTTTGAAAACAAAAGTTATATAAATCATTTCGAATTGCATTGAGGCAAAGGAGACAATTAAGAAAATTGCAAAATTTTAATTTTATAGATTATTGACAATACATTTATCCTTAGTAGATTTTAAAATTTTAAAATTGGGAAAATGCAATATTTTGATATTTAAATTTATTATTAAAGTCGTTGCATTTGATTGCTGAGAAAAATATAATATTTGAATATTTTAATAGGACAAAAATACAAGTAATGGACTCAATTGTATAAAATACACTTTAGTGGATGAATATTATAAATAGCAATCAGAAGCTTCTATGTTGTATCATGCATATATTTCTACACAACAGTGGGGAAACTTCTTATTAAAGTCCCTTGCTTTTGCTTTCTCTTATGTAATTTGTTGAAAACAAAAATTATATAAAACATTTTCAATTGCATTGCAGAAAGGGAGACAATTAAGAAAATTGCAAAATTTTAATTCCACAAATTATTGAGAATGCATTAATCCTTAGCAAATTTGAATATTCTAAAATTCCAAAAATGGAACATTTTGATTTTTTAATTTATTGTTAAAGTCATTGCACTTGATTGCTGAGAAAAATATAATATTTGAATATTTTAACTGAACAAAAATACAAGTAATGGACTCAATTGTATAAAATACACTTTATTGGATGAATATTATTAATAACAATCAGAAGCTTCAATGTTGTATCTTGCATATATCTCTAGACGATTATGGGGAAACTTCTTATTAGAGTTCCTTGCTTTTGTTTTCTCTTAAGTAATTTGTTTGAAAACAAAAATTATATCAATCTTTTCGAATTGCATTACGGCAAGGGAGACAATTAAGAAAATTGCAAAATTTTAATTCCACAGATCATTGACGATGCATTTATCCTTAGCAGAATTTGAAATTCTAAAATTGCAAAATGGAATATTTTGATTTTTAAATTTATTGTTAATGTCGTTGCACTTGATTGCTGAGAAAATATAATATTTGAATATTTTAACTGGACAAAAATACAAGTAATGGATGTAATTGTATAAAATACACTTTAGTGGATGAATATTATAGATAGCAATCTGAAGCATCAATGTTGTTCCATGCATATATCTCTAGATGGAAATGGGGAAATTTCTTATAAGAGTCCCTTGCTTTTGCTTTCTCTTAAGTAATTTGTTTGAAACCAAAAATCATATAAAACATTTTGAATTGCATTGCAGCAAGGGAGACAATTAAGAAAATTGCAAAATTTTAATTCCACAGATTATTGACAATGCATTAATCCTTAGCAAACTTGAAAATTCTAAAATTGTAAAAATGGAACATTTGATTTTTAAATTTATTGTTAATGTCATTACACTTGATTGCTGAGAAAAATATAATATTTGAATATTTTAATTGGACAAAAATACAAGTAATAAACTCAATTGTATAAAATACACTTTAGTGGATGAATATTATTAACAACAATCAAAAGCTTCAATGTTGTATCTTGTATATATCTTTAGACAGATGTGGGGAAACTTCTTATTGGAGTCCCTTACTTTTGCTTTCTCTTAAGTAATTTGTTTGAAAATAAAATTATATAAAACATTTGAATTGCATTGCGGCAAGGGAGACAATTAAGAAAATTGAAAAATTTTAAGTCCACAGATTATTGACAATGCATTTATCCTTAGCAGACTTTAAATCTGTAAAATTGCAAAAATGGAATATTTTGATTTTAAATTTATTGTTAATGTCGTTGCATTTGATTGCTGAGTAAAATATAATATTTCAATATGTTAATTGAACAAAAATACAAGTAAATGAGTCAATTGTATAAAATACACTTTAGTGGATGAATATTATAAATAACAATTAGAAGTTTCAATGTTTTATCATGCATATATCTCTTGATGGCAGTAGGGAAACTTCTTATTAGAATCTCTTGCTTTTGCTTTCTTTTAGGTAATTTGTTTGAAAACAAAAATTATATAATTCATTTCAAATTGCATTAAGGCAAAAAAGACAATTAAGAAATTACAAAATTTTAATTCAACAGATAATTAATAATACATTTATCCTTAGCAAAATTTAAAATTCTAAACTTGCGAAAATGGAAAATTTGGATTTTTGATTTTTTGTTTATGTCATTGCATTTGATTGCTCAATCAAATATAATATTTGAAAATGTTAAGTGAACAAAAATACAAGTAAAGGACTCAATTGTATAAAATACACTTTAATGGATGAATATTATGAATAACAATCTAAAACTTCAATGTTGTATCATGCATATATCTCTAGATGGCAGTGGGGAAACTTCTTTTTAGAATCCCTTACTTTTGCTTTCTCTTAGGTAATTTGTTTGAAAATAAAATATATAAATCATTTCGAATTGCATTGAGGCAAAAACATAATTAAGAAAATTGCAAAATTTTCATTCAACAGATTATTAACAATACATTTATCCCTTAACAAAATTTAAAATTCTAAAATTGCAAAATGGAAAATTTGGATTTTTAAATTTATTATTTATGTCATTGTATTTCATTACTAAGTCAAATATAATATTTGAATATGTTCAGTGAACAAAAATACAAGTACTGGACTCAATTGTATAAAATACACTTTAGTGGGATGAATATTATAAATAGCAATCTGAAGCTTCAATGTTGGATCATGCATATATCTCTAGATGGCAGTGGGGAAACTTCTTATGAGAATCCCTTACTTTTGCTTTCACTTAAGTAATTTGTTTGAAAATAAAATTATATAAATCATTTCGAATTGCATTGGAGCAAAAATGAGAATTAAGAAAATTGTAAAATTTTAATTCAACAGATTATAACAATACATTTACCCTTTAAGATTTAAAATTCTAAAAATTGCAAAAATGGAATATTTTGATTTAATAAATTTATTGCTAATGTCGTTGCATTTGATTGCTAAGCAAAATATAATATTTGAATATCTTAATTGAACAAAAAATACAGTAATGGACTCAATTGTATAAAATACACTTTATGGATGAATTATAAATAGCAATTTGAAACTTCAATGTTGGATCATGCATATATCTCTAGATGGCAGTGGAGAAACTTTTTATTAGAGTCCCTTGCTTTTACTTTCTCTTAAGTTATTGTTTGAAAATAAAAATTATATAAATCATTTCAATTACATGAGGTATAAAGACAATTAAGAAAATTGCAAAATTTTAATTCAACAGATTATTAACAATACATTATCCCTAGCAAGTTTTAAAATTCTAAAATTGCAAAAATGGAATATTATGATTTTTAAATTTTCTTGTTCATGTCGTTGTGTTTGATTGTTGAGCAAAATATAATTTTTGAATATGTTAATTGAACAACAAAATACAAGTAATGGACTCAATTGTATAAAATAGACTTTAGTGGATGAAAATTAGAAGAGCAATCAAAAGCTTCAATGTTTTATCATGCATATTATGTCTAGATGGCAGTGGGAAAACTTCTTATTAGAGTCCCTTACTTTTACTTTTTCTTAAGTAATTTGTTTGAAAATAAAAATTATATAAATTATTTCGAATTCCATTGAGGCAAATGACAACATTAAAAAAATTGCAAAATTTTAATTCAGCAATATATTAACAATGCATTTATCCCTAGCAAAATTTAAAATACTAAAATCATATAAATGAAATATTTTGATTTTTACATTTATTGTTAATGTCATTGCATTTAATTGTTGAGAAAAATATAATATTTGAATATTTTCATTGGACAAAAAATACAAGTAATGGACTCAATTATAAGAAATACGCTTTAGTGATGAATATTATAAAATAGCAATCTGAAACTTCAATGTTGTTTCATACATATATCTATAGATGCAGTGGGAAACTTCTTATGAGAATCACTTACTTTTTGCTTTCACTTAAGTAATTTGTTTGAAAATAAAAATTATATAAATCATTTTGAATTGCATGAGGCAAAAATGACAATAAGAAAATTGCAAATTTTTAATTCAAGATTATTAACAATACATTTATCCCTTGTTAAGATTTAAAATTCTAAATTGCAAAAATGATATTATTTGAATTATAGATTTATTGCTAATNAAAAATTATATAAATCATTTCGAATTGCATTGAGGCGAAGGAGACAATTAAGAAAAATTGCAAAATTTAAATTCAATAGATTATTGACAATACATTTATCCCTATCAGAATTTTAAAATTCTAAAATTGCAAAAATGCAATATTTTGATTTTTAAATTTATTGTTAATGTTGTTGCATTTGATAGTCAAAAAATATAATATTTGAATATTTTAATTGAACAAAAAAATACAATAATGGACACCAATTTTATAAAATACACTTTATGGATGAATATTATAAATAGCAATATGAAGTTTCAATGTTGTATCAAACATATATCTCTAGATGGGAGTAAGGAAACTTCTTATTAGAGTTCATTACTTTTGCTTCTTCTTAAGTAATATGTTTGAAAACAAAATTATATAAATTTCGAATTGCATTGAGGCAAAGGAGATATTAAGAAAATTGCAAAATTTTAATTCAATAGATTATTGACACGCATTTATCCCTAGTAGCTTAAAATTCTAAAATTGCAAAAATGCAATATTTTGATTTTTAAATTTATTGTTAATGTCGTTGCATTTGATTGTCAGAAAAATATAATATTTGAATATTTTAATTGAACAAAAAAATACAAGTAATGGACTCAATTGTATAAAATACACTTTAGTGGATGAATATTATAAATAGCAATCTGAAGTTTCAATGTTGTATCAAGCATATATTTATAGATGGGAGTGGGGAAACTTCTATTAGAGTCCATTACTTTTGCTTCTTCTTAAGTAATATGTTTGAAAACAAAAATTATATAAATCATTTCGAATTGCATTGAGGAAAGGAGACAATTAAGAAAATTGCAAAATTTTAATTCAACAGATTATTGACAATACATTTATCCTAATAGACTTTAAAATTGTAAAATTACAAAAATACAATATTTTGATTTTTAAATTTATTGTTAATGTCGTTGCATTTGATTACTGAGAAAAATATAATATTGAATATTTAATTGAACAAAAATACAAGTAATGGACTCAATTGTATAAAATACACTTTAGTGGATGAATATTATAAATAGCAATCTGAAACTTCAATGTTGTATCAAGCATATATCTCTAGATGGAAGTGGGGAAACTTCTTATTAGAGTCCATTACTTTTGCTTTTTCTTAAGTAATATGTTTGAAAACCAAAATTATATAAATCATTTTGAATTGCATTGAGGCAAAGGAGACAATTAAGAAAATTGCAAAATTTTAATTGACAGATTATTGACAATACATTTATCCTAGCAGACTTTAAAATTCTAAAATTGCAAAAATGCAATATTTTGATTTTTAAATTTATTGTTAATGTCGTTGCATTTGATTGGTCAAAAAAATATAATATTTAATACAAGTAATGGACTCAATTGTATAAATACACTTTTACAGATGAATATTATAAATAGTAATCTAAAGTTTCAATGTTGTATCAAGCATATATCTCTAGATGGGAGTGGGGAAACTTCTTATTAGAGTCCATTACTTTTGCTTTTCCTAAGTAATATGTTTGAAAACAAAAATTATATAAATCATTTCGAATTGCATTGAGGCAAAGGAGACAATAAAGAAAATTGCAAAATTTTAATTCAACAGATTATTGACAATGCATTTATCCCTAGCAGACTTTAAAATTCTAAAATTGCAAAAATGCAATATTTTGATTTTTAAATTTATTGTTAATGTCGTTGCATTTGATTGGTCAGAAAAATATAATATTTGAATATTTTAATTGATAAAAAATACAAGTAATGGACTCAATTGTATAAAATACACTTTAGTGGATGAATATTATAAATAGCAATCTGAAGTTTAATGTTGTATCAAGCATATATCTCTAGATGAGAGTGGGGAAACTTCTTATTAGAGTCCATTGCTTTTGCTTTTTCATAAGTAATATGTTTGATAACAAAAATTATATAAATCATTTCGAATTGCATTGAGGCAAAGGGACAATTAAGAAAATTGCAAAATTTTAATTCAACAGATTATTGACAATGTATTTATCCCTAGCAGACTTTAAAATTCTAAATTTGCAAAAATGCAATATTTTGATTTTTAAATTTATTGTTAATGTCGTTGCATTTGAATTGTGAGAAAAATATAATATTTGAATATTTTAATTGAACAAAAATACAAGTAATGGACTCAATTGTATAAAATACACTTTAGTGGATGAATATTATAAATAGCAATCTGAAGTTTCAATGTTGTATCAATCATATATCTCTAGATGGGAGTGGGGAAACTTCTTATTAGAGTCCATTACTTTTGCTTCTTCTTAATATGTTTGAAAACAAAAATTATATAAATCATTTCGAATTGCATTGAGGCAAAGGAGACAATTAAGAAAATTGCAAAATTTAAATTCAACAAATTATTGACAATACATTTATCCCTAGTAGACTTTAAATTTGTAAAATTGCAAAAATGCAATATTTTGATTTTTAAATTTATTGTTAATGTTGTTGCATTTGATTGGTGAGAAAAATATAATATTTGAATATTTTAATTGAACAAAAATACAAGTAATGGACTCAATTGTATAAAATACACTTTAGTGGATGAATATTATAAATAGCAATCTAAAGTTTCAATGTTGTATCAAGCATATATCTATAGATGGGAGTGGGGAAACTTCTTATTAGAGTCCATTACTTTTGCTTTTTCTTAAGTAATATGTTTGAAAACTAAAATTATATAAATCATTTCGAATTGCATTAGGCAAAGGAGACAATTAAGAAAATTGCAAAATTTTAATTCAACAGATTATTGACAATACATTTATCCCTAGCAGACTTTAAAATTCTAAAATGCAAAAATGCAATATTTTGATTTTTAAATTTATTGTTAATGTCGTTGCATTTGATTGGTTAGAGAAATATAATATTTGAATATTTTAATTAAAAAATACAAGTAATGGACTTAATGTGGATGAATATTAT